>CAUYRT010036965.1:0-60991 GCA_963574885.1 Lepilemur ruficaudatus | reverse complement strand
CTTCCTTCCTTCCTTCCTTCCTTCCTTCCTTCCTTCCTTCCTTCCTTCCAACAAATTAAAAAACAACAACAACAACACACATTTAACATGGTTTAGTTAAACATCTTTCAGTTATGGAAGTTTGTAACTGGCAGAATGTGTTAGTGCCTTCAAATTTTCATATTCTCTTCTACATTTGGGAAATTCTTTTGCAATTAGGTTGGGGCCATGTAACTATCTCTGACCAATGAATGTAAGCAAAAGGGTGTGTATGGAGGCAGTTTAGAGAAATGCAACTTCTCCCATCCTTCTCTTCCCTTGCCCTGTGGCCTTGGAGGCCATGTGTCCCAGATGGCGTAGTTACAATATGGAGGAGGGCAGCCAGACTCATGTAGATTTACATGATCAAAAAATAAGCACTTTTGTGTTATGCCCCTGAGATGTCAGAGTTTGTTTATTATGATAGATATTTATTATTTTTGGTGTAAGATCTTCAACTGATTGGATGCATCCTACCCACATTATTGAGGGTGACTGCCTTTATATAAAGCCAACTGATTGTAGATGTTAACAACATCTGCAAAATACCTTCTACAACAACATCTTGATAGTGTTTGATTAAATAACTGAATACTATAACCTAGTCAAGTGGACAAGTATAATTAACTATCACATAGATATCCATATTGTGTACTGATTTAGAAAAATATCATATTGGTAAATGAAAAGAAAAAATTGTGAACAAATTGCATAGAATATGAGGCAGATACTTTGGGTTGGCTTGTTCAAGATCTGTTCTTTCTTTTAGCATGCCTCTGTGCACTTCTGTGACAGGAAAGGTAGAAACTGTGTTTCCAGGTTCCCATGAAGCTCAGGGCCTAGAAGTGGTCAAGGTTCTCCTAGGCAGACATAAGGAGCAAGGTGAGACACAGCTGTATCTCGTAAGGTCAGCCCTTCTTGAAAGCACAGTGATGGAGACATTTGGCTCTTCTGGGGCTGCTTTGGAGGAGGTTCAGGTGTCAAGTCTCAGTGTCCTGGCTGCCCAGTTGTGTAGTATCAGCAGATTTTCTGCAGGATAAACTGTGGTGTAGATGAGACTCTCTCCTGGCTGCTTTCGTTTTGGACTGCATGGTAACACGAATCTGTGTCTGTAGCCTTGCCAAAAATTCTGTGTGCTACTTAATACTCTCTAATAAATCCTTTTCTGCTTAAACCACTATATTTGATACTGTTTTCAGTTACTAAGAACTTTGACCAATAATGTATGACCTATTAGTATAAAAAGAAATAACATTTTTCTTTCATTTTCAGTATAAAGATATGTAAAAATTTATCCATGCCTAAGTAAACTTATTAAACAAATAGGAAAGATACAGATGCAATTTTTATACAGGTAGTATGGGAGTGGCAGAGGGAAGGAAATGTATTTCTTTATCAATTAGAGTCCAAGGCAGTGGGGAAAAATTCAAACCACTCCAGGTTGGAGCTGCCATTACCTTCAGGACTTATTCTATTTATGATAAAAAAGAAAACCCAGAATTCCTTTTTGTTTAAGTTACTTTGAGTAAGGTTTTTAGTGCTTGCAAAAGCAAATTTTACAAATTTATAATGATAAATTTTTGAGTGTCAAAATTTGTATCCCAAATCCTGCAAGGTTATTTCAAATGCAATCTAAATGCAACAAATCTAAATACAGCTACGTACATATATTTATTTAATTTACTGTTGACATTCTATAGGCATTCAAAGTTCATTTGCAGTAAATGTCACAAGTTTAATTAAAACATGATATGTCTATGCTGAGATTAAAAGAATATCGTTATAAGTACTGATTTTATTGCTTTAACTTTACATTTGTTATTTTCGATTCCCTATATCAGATTTGTTACCAATTATTGATTATGTAATCTGAGATCTATTTATATGTATTTATATATTTTAAAGCCCTGAAATTCCCCCAAGGTTAAAGAAATGGCTGCTGAATAGAACCCTTTCCCCACTGTCTCCCAAACACAAGCTTGTAGTGCACAACTAATGCTTTATTTTCTTGGCACCTCACCCACTAAGAAGGACTCCTTCTCCTGTTCCACTCCAGGAAGGGAATGGCAACTGCTGAGATCCTGCACATCCCAGATATCCCCCTTCTCCTGGATTATTTTATTTTTGGTGGAAGAGTGGGTCTATGACTCACAGTGGGCCTAGGGGCTTTTGAAATTGGAACTGGAGAAAGTAGAGGCAATTCTGCCTCTGCTGTAAAGCTGTGAGGTTTCTTACCAAGTTCATTATCAATATGGGGTAATCAGGCTTTTATGCAGAGAAAAGTAGAGACAATGGATGGTTAGGAAGAATCTAGGTAACATTTTTGATTATCTGAGCCTTACTGCTTAACACATAATTGAAAGAGGAGTTTCAGTTACTTGCCACTAAAAGAGATGGAAGTAATGGAATCTCATACACAGTTTTATTTTTCTTGAGATGAGTTTTTCAGAAAACAAAGTTGTTTATCTTGCAGGGTTTAGTAATGGACTACCTAGGAACACTGAATTGGGGGCTAGTAGTGGTCAAAAGTGGTCAAGAGCATCATTTGGAGGTGAGTTATCTACAGTTGGTGAGAGGAGGGTCTACAGTCAAGAGCAAGTGAACACTGAGGCCATGCCACCCTGTTTCATCCACCCTTAGGTGAAAGTTCTCTGCGCAGCCCTTCTGGAATTCCCAGACCCTCTATAATCACTACTCTTCCTTCCCTGCTGCCTGCACCAGCTGGCCGCTTGCTTTTCTCACCCCTGTTCTTATTGGTTTGGGGCAGCAGAAAACCTTCTGCAGCAACAAGGAGATGCATGACCATGAATAAAAAGGGCTGTGAGAGAGGAAAGATGAAAGAAGCTTCTCTACTCCCAAATGGCTCCAATGGGGAAAAGAGATTTGTTACACATGAGAGAGAAAGAAAAACAGAAATTACACATAAATAAAATATCCTCTGTACTGTAGAAGGTCTCAGTTACCCAACATTTAGAATCAGAATGTCTCAATGTGATGAACTACCCAATTATATAAACTTCCAATTATTTTGGTAAATTTATATTTTGTGTCAGTATTTGCTCAATATGGAAAATAAGAGAAAAGACAACATTTTTTTTTGTGGAAGTATTTGAACAGTTTAGAAAGTAACAGAGAAAAAATTATAACCTCTCTCATCCATAAATAACTATTGTCACATAAAACTAAGGTAGACCATGAAGAAATTTTGAGAAGTTTATTATAGAAGATCTTTGAAACATCCATAAATAGCAATGGAAGAGGATTATGTGAAATAGAGTAAAAATATCATAAAGTGAAAGATAATTTGACTTTTTTAGCCCTACATTATAATTATTTGAGAATAATGGTCATATTTATCATTTGACTCACATATTTTCCACCTGATTAAAATACTCTAAAATTTTAATACTTAGAATTTTTTCTCATTGGTTAAAGTAGTGTAGAATACATGCTACATTTTCATCCTGGACTGGAAATTCAGCACTCTGGATAAGTGAAAGGGAATCTGGAGAATCCAGGAGAGTTGAGGGACAAAATTAAAAGATACAGTATGTGAGAGACACTGTTGGCCATCTATACCACGGCCATTTGCTCCCTCATTCTCTGTTAACAGACTGGTGTTATTGGGAATTTGAGTGGGTAGCAACGTTCTCAGGTGGGCTCTTTCGCAGGCTGTATGGGATGAATCATGGTTAGACTGGACAAGGCAAGATAATCCTATCCTACTTTGCCAATAGTCAAGTAAGGGAGGGTGGAGCCTGTGACCAGGTCTCGCCCATGACTTAGAAGGACCGTCTGTTGAGCAATTCTGGGAGATATTTTTCTTCCCATCATAATAAAAATGAACACATGTTGGCAGAAACACGTCTGCCTTTGAATGTTTTCATATGAAGAAATGGTGTTTGACAAGATGGCAGTCATCTTAGAATCCTGAGGATAAAGGCAAGAACATATCAGACAATGAGATCCAGAGCCCTGATATTGATATTATTTATTTATAAGTTTATTTATTTATTTTCAGATAGAGTCTCACTCTGTCACCCAGGCTGGAGTGCAGTGGCACGATCGTAGCTCAAACTCCTGGGCTCAAGAGATCCTCCCTCTTCAACTTCCCAAGTAGCTCGGACTACAGGTGTGGGCCACCATGCTAGGCCTAGTAAGCTCACAATTTCACTAATCCTGGAAACATATAACTCCAATTTTCTTGTTATTTGAAATAGTTACCCCATCTCTAAGGAATCCTATTATTTGCTGGAAAAACCATACAATATCATACAAAAATTAATCTAATCCTGTTATACAGTTTGTTCCATGGAATCAAACAGTCTTGAACTTGAACCTCAGCTGCTTCTTCGATTAATATCTGTATGACATTTTAACTGAGTAACTTAACCCTTCTAAGCCTCAGTTTTCTCATCTCTAACATGGGGATAAAAATGGAGTTCCAACTCACCGGATTGTTGAGGGGATTTCGTGGCATACTGCAGTTAACACAGGGCCAGCTGCATGGTGAAAACACAGCAGAATTTAGCTATTTTCAAAATTAGAGTTAACTTTGGTTACGATTAAGAAGGTTGTGACTGCAACATGTGCAGCTCTGTGGCAGATCTATTGAAACAAATTAGAGAAAATAAGCACTCTCTTCAGGATGGCTTGGCTCTGACCGGCACTATTCCACTCACAAAATGGCCCTTTAGTTCTCTCCTTAATTGCTGCAGAAGACTAAAGAACAAAAGAGGACTCCAAACCTGCTGTTCACTGGAAAGGATGAGTAGAGCCTGAAGGTTGGCGCTGTGGGAGACTGAGCATGTTGGGATGAGTCATTAAAGTGGAGATTGTGGGTGGTTCTGGGGTTGAGTGAGATACAGGGCATCTGGGGGTTAGCTGGAGGTTAAGCCTTTGAGAGAGTCAGAGGACCGAAAAGATTGAGTTAGAAGAGTATTTCAGGAATTGACTGAAAACTAAGGAGATCAAAATAAGATTTGGCAGATGGGGAAAATCGGGGAGGGTATTTCCACACTATTTAACTACCCAAATTGTTGAGTTTTTGGAAGCTGTGTCTTTCTTTCCCACTTTCATTTTTGAGTTCAGTCCAGGGTAAATAGCTGGGAGTGAAATGGTACAAGGAGAAGGATTTAAAAACAGTTCTTTCTTTCATCTCTATGCCCCAGAAATCTTTTTTCGCATAAGCTCTTGAAATATGTTTACCCCAAAAGAGCCCCTTGGTTTGAAAAGCGTATGCTGCTAAACCTGCTGCAAGGAAGTCAGGAGTGTGAGAAAGTGTAAGCCGGAGCTCTCCAACCCACAGCGTTCGCTTCAAAGTGGGATTTAGTCAGTGACTCTCAAAGCCATGTGGCAATAGGAGACCACCCCAGTGCCTGCTCTAGTCTGCACCAATCCCTCTGCCTCTGAGATTGTATAGAAACTAAGGGGAACTAGAAGTTTGGCTGAACAATCTCTAGAAATCTGATATACCATCCCATAGTTTCATTACTTCAGTATAAAATCTAGCTTCAGATATTCTCAGCCATCTAAGTAAGCCACCTTCAGATTACACAAGAATCACCTGGAAAGCTTGGTAACAATGCAGAGTTCAGTGCAGAAAATTTGTTTGGAGCCCAGAAATCTGCAATTTTGAACAAGCATCCTTGGCGATTCTAATGCCAGTGAACCACATTTTTAAAAACTTGCTCTATGTACTAGGGCTGCCTTTAAAATGTCTCTTTCTTCCTTTCGTCCCCCAACTTCCAAGATATGCAATAATACTAGGTACTACCTTTGAATAACTACTAAGAAATTCTCTTTAAAAATTAAACCTAACTGGGCAGTGTTCTGAAATTAGAACTTTGCCTTCGAAGACTGGGCTGCTATAAGGAGAAACACTCCTCTCCTGGGAAGAGCAGACACCACAGAAATACTCAAAGACCAACTAACATGGCCCCCTCAGCCTGGGAGGCTCGTTCAAGGGGAGAGCTCTCTTTGAAGGCAGTGGGGACTGTGGTCAGATACACTTGGCTAGAGAGTCAAAAGAGTGTGGGAGATGTGAACCAAGGGGGTCAGAAAAGTCACTTTCAGGCACATTAATAAATTCATGAAATTTTAGTAATAATTTGTTTAGAGATAAGCAAAACTTCAGTAATGTGGCAAAGGAACAGACCCATGCTTTTCCCTGTATTGGGAGACCTCAATTGCAGTCTTAAGGTTGGAAGCAGTGTGCAGAAAGGCTTCTGACTGATTGGCATTCAGCGCATGTTCCTGAGAAAGCTGAGGCTTCCAGTCTAAAGCATCATGAGGCTGGGCGCTGTGGCTCACTCCTGTAATCCTAGCACTCTGGGAGGCCAAGGCAGGAGGATTGCTGAAGGTCAGGAGTTCGAAACCAGCCTGAGCAAGAGCGAGACCACATCTCTACTAAAAATAGAAAGAAATTAATTGGCCAACTAGAAATATATAGAAAAAATTAGCCAGGCATGGTGGCGCATGCCTGTAGTCCCAGCTACTTGGAAGGCTGAGGCAGAGGATTGCTTGAGCCCAGGAGTTTGAGGTTGAGGTGAACTAGGCTGATGCCACGGCACTCTAGCTCAGGCAACAGAGTGAGACTCTGTCTCAAAAAAAAAAAAAAAAACATCAGTATCATGCTCATGTACAGGAAGCTTTCTCGTACAAATTTCATCATGTATGTGATAAAATGGGTTAAATGGTTGCCAAAAAAGAGATTTTTAAGTGTTTTCAGGTCATAGACTTGTTTTACTGAAGTTATGGATTCTCTTTCCAAAAAGCATGCAACTAAGCACACACCTATGCAATTTCCACACCATTTCAAGGATTCATGGATCTCCTGATACTCGTCTACAGGCCCCAAGTGAAGAATGTCTGCTCTACAATAAATATTGAGGATGGGAGTCAGAGGTAGGGTAATGTAATAAAAAACGGGATTTTGGCTGCATAGAACATTAACTTCACTTGAGACTCTGTCTACAGCCAGACCAGTTGGTTTAAATCTGGCTTCAATTCCCTGGCTGCAGCACATGAGGCAAGGGGCTTCCCTCCTTGTGCCCAGTTTCCACATCTCTAATATGGTGATGACGATACCATGAGGAACTCATTTATATCCCTGAGTATGTGTAAAGTCTGTATCTGGCACATAAATGCTTGCTGATACGATCATTATACTCCCTATTTTAATGGATGGTGCCAATATCAGCCACTAATCCGGCAAGTCTTGCGAGAAAGCTTAACATTATCACTTACATTCTTTCTCTTTCCTAATACTGTATTTTGTCAAATAGATTAAAACTCTTTTAGGGTTTGTTTTACCATTTTGGACCCCATGCTTCATTCAGAGCAGGTACTTACTTCATAAAAATATGTTGAAAGAATGAGTTTGTGGAACGAGTTGTACTAGGCCCCTCTGATATCCTTCTAATGTTTTCCTTCCTTTACACCTTCATTGTAACTGTTAAAGCTCAGAACCTCATTAACATCAGGACTCACACAGCAGCCATTGCCTACCAGATTATCTGTGGAACCTGGCTATACATTAGACTCCCCTGGGGGATTTTAAATGTATATTCCTGGCCCCTGTGAGATGTATAGAATCAGCAGGTCTGACTCGATAGTACTCAGGAAAGTGGAATACTTTTAAAAGTTTCTCAGGCGATGCTTAAATAATGCTAGTTTTAGAACTACTTGGTCTATATTAAAAAGGCTGGTTTCCTTTCATCCTGTCATGAAAGGCCTTTGTCTGTATTTTCCAAGTATTTCCTGTCACTCCCCCATATGCATCTGACACTCCAACCGCACGAAACAACTGTGCTATTTCCCAGTGCCCTACTCTTTCGTGGTTGTTTCCTCTGCTTGGTGTACTTTTCAACCCTGAAAGTAGAGGCAAATTTTTTGTTTGTTTTGATTAGCTTCAGATGCTAAAAACTATTTTATTTCCCAGATTCATGCCCTCTTAGGAATCTCCAACAAAGTCCTAGTTTTTGGTCTTAAACTTTTGGCTCATTGGTAGAATCATCAAATCCTGAACCAAATGACCATTTAAAAGAATTGAGGTATAATTCACATAACATAAAATTCACTCTATCAAATTATACAATTTGCTGATTTTTAGTATGTTCATAAAATTATGCAGCCATTACCATTATGTAGTTATAGTACATTTTTTTATCAACCCCAAAAGAAATCTCTTATAAATCACTCCCTATTCCTTACCTTCTACCGCAAGCCTTTGGCAACCACTAATCTACTTTTTGTCTCTATGGATTTACTATTTTGGACGTTTCATATAAGTGGGGTCATACAATATGTGGCCTTCTGTGTCTAGCTCTTTCCACTTAGCATAATGTTTTCAAGAATCGCCCATGTTGTAGCATTATCAGTACTTCGTTTCAATCAGCAAATGATATTCAATTGTAGGGATGTACAACATTTTGTGTATCCATTCATCACTGATGGGCATTTGGATTGTTTTCATCTTTTGGCTAGTATGAATAATGTTATGAATATCATATATAAATTTTTGTGTAGTTTTATGTTTTTGACTCTGTTGGATATATTATGAGGAGTGGAATTGCGGGGTCATATGGTAATCCTATGTTTAACTTTCTGAGGAATTGTCAAACTGTTTTCCAAAACAACCACATCATTTTACATTCCCATCAGCAATGTAAATCAACAATATAAAAATGTAAAATGTGGAGGGTTCCAATTTCTTCACATCCTTGTGGATACTTGTTATTCTCTACTTTATTTTTTTATTACAGTCATCCTAGCAACTATAAAGTTATATCTCAGTGTGGTTTTGATTTGCATTTCCCTAATAACTGATGAAGTTGTGTATCTTTTCATGTGTTTATTGGCCATTTGTAAATCATCTTTGGAAAAATGTCTACTAAAATTTTTTGCTCAGTTTCAAATTGAGTCATCTGTGTTTTTATTATTAAGTTGTAAGAGTTCTTTACATATTTCGAATTTGTGTCCCAAACTAGATATATGATCTACAAATATTCTCTCCAATTCTGTGGGTTGTCTTCTTACTTTCTTGATAGTATCCTTTGGAGCATGAAAGTTTTTAATTTTGGTGAAATCCAATTTATTTTTCTTTTGTTGCTTATACTTTTGGTGTCATATGTAAGAATATATTGCCTAATCCAAGGCCATGCCATTTTACACCTATGTTTTCTTCTAAGAGTTTTATAGTTTTAGTCCTTACATTTAGGTCTTTGACCTATTTTGAGTTAACTTTTGTACATGGTGTGAGGTAAGGATTACTCATTCTTTTTTGCATGTGGATAATCTGAACCAATTACTAAGAAGACTATTCTTTCCCCATTAAATTGTCTTGGCCCTTTTATTGAAAATCAGTTGACCATAAATGTGAGGGTTTATTTCCATATAGGCAACTCTGTTCCATTGATCTATTGATCTATGTCTATCCTTATGCCAATACCACAGCCTTGATTATAGTAACTCTGCAGTAAGTTTTGAAATATTAAGGTGAGTTCTGTAATTTTGTTCTTTTTCAGAATTATTTTGACTATTCTTAGTTCTTTGCATTTCCATATGGATTTTAGTATCATTTTACCAATTTCTGCAAAAAAAAAGGCAGCTGGGATTTTGATAGAGATTGCATTGACTCTGCAGATAAATTTGAGGAGTATTACTATCTTAATAATGTTTTTTTCATGAACATAGAATGTTTTTTCATTCATTTAAGTCTTAATTTATTTCAATAATGTTCTCTTAGTTTTCAGTGTACAAGTCTTGCACTTTTTCTGTTAAATTTATCCCTAAATATTTTAGTTTTTGATACTATACTAAGTGGAATTGTTTTCTTAATTTTATTTTCAGATTGTTCATTGATAGTGTATGAACAATTGATTTTTATATATTGAGGTATCTTGTAACTTTGCTGAACTATTTATTATTGGATTTCCTAGGGTTTTCTATACAAGGATCATGCCATCTGTGAAAAATGGGCTTTTAATTTATATGGAGTTTTGGTTAACACGGTCCCTATATCATATACTGCTTTATTATCTTGATTAAATCGATTAACTTTTTGTGAGAATAAATTTCTTTATCTGTGAAGTGACAATAGTAATCGCAAAATCCAGAGCTTCTGTGTGAAATATGTAGGATGACATTGGTCAAATAGCCATCAGTTTAATGATTTACTACATGAATGATAAGAATTGTCCCTTTATACCTAAGAATAAGTGGATCATGTTCTGAATCATTTTTCCAGCCCTACTCACTTTTAGGTAGACATGGATCTGAGAAAGAGTACATTAGATAATGTCAAGTCATTTATAGGGACTGGAACAATAGGAAGTGAAGTTTCAAAGATAGACTGAAATTCTGTTTAAATATTTACTAGTCACGATGAACATTATTCATCGTGTTCTTTGTGAGAAAAAAGAGACTATTAAATGTTTTTTTGTTGGGGAATAATAAAATCAATGTAGAGGATATATTAAAAGAGTGAGAAATTAGGAGTAGGGGAAAAGATAGGAGGTCAGTAAAGATTGATGAGAACCTTAACTAAGGCAATATCTGGGAAGATAAAGAGGAAATAATTTACTTTGTACATATTTAGTGTGTTTTAGTTGGAGGACAAGCAGACAAGCATTATAACTTCCTGGTTCTGGATTGCAAGCCATTAGTTGCAAGAGGAATTTCACAAGAAGAATGTTTGGGGACAATGATGGTTTCCTTTTGGAAATACTGCTTAAGATACTTGCCAGGTATTCAGGTATGAGAGTTATTTTCGAATTTAGGAGAGAGAGAGTTGAGGATCTGAGACACAGAATTTTTCAATTTACTTTCTATGACAGCTTATGATCTACACTTCTGTCCTTCCTCTACATAGATTCCATGGTTGATAATTATCATAACTTCTTTGTGGATAACCCCAACTTCTCTTCCTCCCCTCTCTCCCTCTCCTTCTTCTCTTTCTTTTCTCTTCCTCCTCCCCCCTCTTCTTCTTCCTCCTCCTTCTCTCTCTTTTTCTCATCCTGCAAGAACAAAGCTCTAGTTGGCACAGAAACTCTTTGCTTTCCTCACATCTGTACCTGAGAACCCCTTCTTCCTTAACCTATTCTGGTCTAAACTGGTTGTTCTCTAGGACTATAGCACACTTGTTTTGGAATTTCTTTTTTGTTGGGTCTCCTATTTCTTGGATTATATACATTCTTATTTCTGGATTTAAAGTAACATGGAAAGTAAATTATTAAATATTTACTTATGTGAAAAATGACTGTTTTACCATCATGCTAGTCTGATTTGGTTTAGACTCCTAGGCTGAAAATTAGTTTACCTCAGAATTTTGAAGGCATCGAAGACATTTTGGGACCTAGAATTAGAGTTGAGAAACCTGACATCATTCTGATATCTTTTCCTGTTTCCCTGTTTATGATCTGTGGTTCTGTATTGAAGGGCTAATGAAGTCCGTTTGATAATTTTAATATATTCTTTTTATTTCCTGTCTTCTGAAATTTTACAATAACATATGGATCTTTTAAAATGTATTCTGTTGAGCAGTTGGTGGTTCTTTCAAACTGAAAACTTATTTCCAACACTTCTCTTTTCTTTCCTATTGCCTTTTTGTTACAATGCCTGAAAGATTATTTTGACGTCATCTTCCATTCAATTGATTTTTCCCACACAATTAATTTTACATTTTTTACTATTATTTTTTATTTCAAAGGCTCTTTCCTGTTTTTTAAAACGTTAATAACATCTTGTTCTTTTTTATGGATGTAATATTCTTACTTTTTACTTATATTAATTAGATTTTAAAAAGTGATTATTTTTCTCTCTGTATTTTCTTTAATTTTTAACTTTTTCCTCTTTGCATGTTTCATCTCTCACATTAATATTCAGACCAACTCTCAATTTTGTTTTGCTTATATGATATTTATAAAACAACAGATTTAAATTTTTTACAGAATAAATAATTTTAACTTCCTTTGGAAATATTGAAAGATCTGGCCATAGTAGGGCCATGTTTTTTTCCTGGTGGGTGGAGACTGTAATTTTAGAGAGGACATGTACTCTACCGGTATTGTGTTTTATTATTCATCTATCAGGCCTGCTGGGCATTTAGGTAGGCCACACTCTCTGCGCTCCTCGGTCACTCACATGTCTCCAGTCTTCTCAAAAATCTCAACTTACACTCCTGGAAAAGTGGCTTATCTTTGAAGACATAATACTTGCTCTGCTTTGCTTTTATAAAATTCTCTCCTGTCATCAAACCCTTTAGCAACGCCGTTGTTCTTTCAACAAGACAGCGAGAACAAGTTTTATGACCATGCAAATCTATTGAAGACAGGTTATTATTTGATATGCTCCAAAGACGTTTATTAGTAGGGGTAACTTAGAGTATTTTATCTCATAAATCCACTCTTGTAAAAATTAAAGAAAATTTAAAGCTTTATGTTTCTCATCTATCATTTTGTGAGGGTTGAGTCAATTAATTACTAAAGATAGGATTTTCTTTTTATATGTGGGTATTGTGACTTTAATTAAATGCTGACAACTTGGTGCTTATTTATAATATGATAAATGAGCTCTTTCTTTAGGTTTTTAAATGAAAAAATTGATTTAATTCAATAAAGGCTCATCATGATTAAGTCAAACCATATTTCATATTTTCTGGAAGACCACTTGGCTGAAGGTCACAGGAGCTGGATATTAGTTCATTGATCCATCATTCAACCACAAATATTTATTGACCATCTACTATGTGTCAGCACTCTTGAAGGTGCTGTAAGAAGTCAGTCCACAAAAAGTTTCAGTTTTTAGGAAGCTTATAACATAGAACAGAGAAAATAGATAGTAAATTTGTTTTTCTTAATGTTAACTTATGTTAACTTCATGGCTTTGGGAAAATCTTACAGTGTTGGCAGTGGAGATGATGCATAGGATTCTGAATTGGGTTATATTTTAAAGGAAGAATCACGAGACTTTTTTTCATCTTTAGCCTGAGCAACAGGATAATTAGTCATAAGCAAGTTTTATGACAATTAAAGGGAAGCAAATTAAATTTGTTTAAGCAGATGTTTATTGAAGCATACATAAACACACACACACACACACACACACACACACACACCCCTCGCACATTCCCTGCCAGGGTGATCAAATCAAGTTACCCTTCTACTTTATCATTATCATCATCATTATCATCATTTTCATGTGCTTATTATGCCAAGGAACATTACCAGGCCATTATATCTATTACTCAGTTAATTATCACAACAAGCCTATGATATAAGTACTATTATTATAATCATTCTCATATTACAAATGAGGAAAATGAAGCCCACGGAGATTAAATAACATGCCCAAAGTCATAGTTAGGAAATGTCCAAGTATGGATCTAAAGACAACCTCATAGATTCCAGAGCACTTTCACTTGATGACTATGTTTTGTAAAAACAAAAGCAAAAAAACAAAAAACAAAAAAAAAAAAAGAAAGAAAGAAAAAAGAAAATAAAGAAAAGCAGTGCTTTGAATCATTCTGAAAATTAAAAAAGAAATGTATTCAACCCTTGGATTCCTACTCAAGGATTTGGAAAAAATGTAAAATTGCAGTAAGAAAAGTAAGGAATAAATATGAAAAATAACCTTATAAGTAATAAAGAATATGTGGCAAATTTAAGAACAGATCTTTGTTTTTGGATGAGAATATCAAAACTATAAAGAAATTAGCTTTTCCAAATTAATTTATAGTGCAATTTCCATCAAAATCACATGAATGCATGTGTATATATGTGTGTATATATTTTTATATGCGCTTCTTTGTATTTCAACAAATCATAAAACAGATAAACCATAATCTAACTTTACTAAGAATAAAGAAAAAAAATCACAAATACGAAACACAGGAAAAATGTAAAAGTAATAAGAAACATTGAAAACTAGAAGATCATCAGATGCTATGTATTTTTTTTTTACCCCAAATCTACTCATGTGTATCTGAAAATGCTATTGATATAGAAAGATTTCAAATTATGTATATACTGATATAAACGAGGTGAGGAACAGTTAATATGACTTTTCTGGTGTGGAAAAAAGACAAAAACACTATTGTATATCCATATTCGCTTTCATTTTCATAAAAAACTCTGAAAGGATATGCAACAAGAAACTCACAAAAGTTACACCTGATGCAGGGACAAAAGACGGCAAGCAGACTTCCACTGCATTTCTTTCATATTGAACAATATGAATGATTACCAATTCAAAATTTTTAAAAATAATATTAACATGTTTTATTCTAGAAACTGAAGGGCAATTATTTTTGTGGTAAAACAAAAAAGGCATGCTTTGAGCACCCACTGTACAAAAATTGACTAGTTTTACTACAAAGCTTCCTCGGTTGGGGGGCCATATGGTTTTGATCAAATAAATCTCTGGATGATTTTCATAAGTCTTTCATCACCTATTGATTTTGGAAAAAAATCCTTTTGACATCATAGTCTATGTTTGATCCCATTCCATGTTACTAGCCTAATTTCCTTTCTCATAGTCTCTGAAGCAATTTGCTCCTATGCCTGTGCAGGGTTTCAGTCCAGAGACAATATAGAAAAATTACTAACTAAATCTGATGCATTAGTTATGCTGTTCTGCTTCTTACTCTCTGAATCTTTAGTTCTATGTTAAATTTATTTAAATAAAGAAATATAAATATTTCTAGGCTTAATGCTTGGAAACTGGATTTTGTAATGGTTTCATATGTTTAATTACCTTTTCTACTCTATAATGAGCTGCAAAATAGGTTTGAACAGGTTTTAACAAAGTTGATCATATTGTTCTCCCCCAGCACTATTATATTTTGCATAATTCTCTCCATAATTCTGATATCTGACTGGTATCCATCATTTATCCAGGATATCTCCCTTTCATGTATTTTTAGTAACAATATATTTTTATCTTATATCCCCTCAGTTTAATTTGTCAATACTTTATTTAGCTAAATTTGGAGATCATATAATAGATATTCTTTATTTTTACTTGTATTTTCCATTCAATGAAGTCTAATAGTTTGGGAAATTATTATTTTTAATCTGTTGCAACATTACAGAGTCACCATTAGAGTTGCTTCCTTCCTTGAAGCATAGAAAGGTCATTCTTTACTTTCTCTCAAATCCCTATTTCCTGTAGAGCTTCTTTTCCCTTAACTTCATTTCCAGCGTGGTAGCTCATAATGTGTCTAAATTTCATCTGGGGGTGACACATTCAGTACGTCCTGAAGGCTGGTAGCATTTGTGAGAGAGAGATGGGAAAAATTCAGTAAATAGTCAGTCAGATTGACATAAAGGACTATTCTATTACGGAATTGAGTTCTACAGTTCATTTCAAATACTGATAGTATTATAGTACAAGTCTTCTCTACTTAATATTAGAAATAACCAAATAATTATTTTCAGGTGTTGTAGCATAAAATATCTCTCTTGCTGAGGAGAATATAAGATCCCAGAGGTTTTTATCTTGCATAAATACTATGAGGATTATGATGAAATAACACCTTAACAACCATGATTGTTGGAGGAATTTGTCTCTATTGAAGGAAAATACAGTGAAGTCATTTAAAAAAATACTCAGGGTGTTTGGATTCAGATCATATAGTTGCCATAAAAGAGACAGATATAAAGTGTGGTGTGACCATTAGAGGCATCTCTGTTACATTGGAGGAGAAAAATGTCAGGGAAGGTGTGAAGAGAAAGTGACCTGAATGAGTCATAAAAGGATGTGGAGGAGTTTTTCAGGTGGAGAAGGTGTGAAGGAAAATGCAGTGCATGTAAGGGAAAGTATTGTGTGTAAAAAATTGGAAGCAGGAAACACTCTGGTATAATACCTCTGGGCAACCGGATGGAAATGTGAGATGCTGGGGAGTGCACTTGAAGATGAAGGAATTCAGCCACAGAAGGGAAAAATCAAAGAAATCCTTGTAATCCATTCTAAAGGCATTTTAAAGAACTATTTCTAGCCATTTTCTGGATAGACCAAAAATAACAGTTATTCTGCATAAACTTTAATTGTGACTAGGACTTACACTGCCTTAGAGAGTCTCTGTAATATAGTCTACAGTGTAGACAGTGAAGAAAAAGTATAGACAATTCAAAGAGCTATCTCTACGTGATGTATTCATTTTCTTACCTTCCTTTCATTCCTCCAACTGTAATCTGGCCCTGCTATATCACTGCAATCGTTTAGGTCACCGATGACATTTATTTATAAATTAAATGCCCACATTTCAGTCCTGTTCTTGTTTGGTCATGTGGGAGCATTTAACATGATACACCTCTAACTGCTCCTATAAACTCTCTCTTCCCACGTCTTCCAAAATATCGCACTGCCCTGATTGTTCTTCTGTTTCTCTGGTCCCTCATTTCAGTTTCCTTTGAGAGCTGTTATTCTACAGACTAAGTTTGGTACTTCTTGAGGTTTTAGGGGTTTTAGGTTCTTTTCTCTTTTCACCATGTACTCTTTTTGGGGGCAAGTTCGTCTACTTCCATGATTTCAAATTATAGTTAATATCTATATGGAGGTGATTTCCAAATCTTCATCTCCAGTAAACGTTTTCATCTTGACATTCAGATTAGCATATTTTTCTGAATGCCTCTACTGGGATATCCAATGCTTCAGGCTCAACATGATCAAACATGAAAACCATCATCTTCCCATATCTGTTCTTCATATATTTATCATAAATGATACATTTGTCCACTCAGCTGTTTAAGCGTAGAAACTGCCATTTAAGACTCCCTTTCTTCTGTTCCACAGCTGTGCCTATTGATTATACCTCCTAATTATATATCTAATCTCTTTGTGTCTCTACAATCCCACTGGCATTAGGCAAATCCAGGTCAAAAAAAAAAAATCCTTGCCTGGCTTATCACTGTAGCTTCCCCATTTCCAGCCTTAGCGTCCACAGTAATTTTTAAAAATGCAACCTAATCTTGTCACTCTTTGGTTAAAATCCTTCAATAGTTCCACAATTTTGCTGTGATAATGTCCATCCTTCATACTAAAACTACCTATCAAAATATTATAATTGTTCACTTAATTGGCTATTTGTACTACTGGACAGTAAATAATTGTCTATAAAATAGAGGCAAAGGTAGATATTATTCTATGTACAATGATAGCGATGGGTATATTCCAGTCTACTAGTCAATGTATATATATTCAAACCTACTATATTCCCTCAATTGTAATGGTTGCTGTATAGAGAAGAATACAAACTACAGTATTTACCCTTTCTAACTTTACTGTCTAGCTGGGAGCAACACAACTCATAAGATATAAATTAAACACAGACCATTCAGAAAGTAAATTGTGTAGCGCTGTCTGTAAATGAAGAGATGAGGAGAAATCCAAGCTAAAATACTGGAATCTCACCAGAGTTGAGACTGGAATTGGGTCTTGGAAAATAAATAGTATCTGAAAACATGAAGGAAGAATAGAGTCTATTTCACAAAAGGGGAATAATGTGTAAAAATTAAAAACGAACAAATTAAAACAAACAACTTTTTAGGATAAGTTTATATTTCAAAACAAATTTCCAACCCACAGTATGCATAATGCTCTTGCTATGTATCTCTAGAATAATAATCCTTAAATAACTTTATAACAAACAAGATTGAATTTTGTTAGAAACAGTAAAACAATGTGTGAATTTAATGCTAATTCATAGTTTCATTTAGATTTTCAGATGCTGCTTTACTGTGAGGACTATAGCTATAGTAAAATATATCCTAATATAAGGAATGTGATGCAGTCTTACATGTATGTATATGTTATTACATATTCTGTTGCAATCTAGAATTCATTAAAAAAAGAGATCAGAAAAATGCTGTTTGAAACAGGTATAAGCCATGGATGATAAAGTTCTTTTATGTTGCCCAAGGATGTTAAATGGCTTGTACAGTAATGTGAAAAAATTGCCAATCCTACAGTTAGGGTTGAAAAAGTCATTTCCATTTAAAACTCCTATTTTCTCTTTCATATATATATATATTTAAAGTCCTATTGGCTAAAATTTTTCATGCTTCATCTAAATTTCAGCCACATATTGTGAGGTTATGCAAAAAATTCATTTGGCCAATTCTGAGGCATCCAAATGTGAAAGGACATTTTTTAGTTAGAGAATGTTTTTGAAACAAATTAATTTTAAAATGTGATCATTCAAAATGATCTGGCCTTTACGTATTATTTTTACTTGACTTGAAACAATTTGGATTGGAGAGAGCAAATTGGTGGCCTTTTGAAAGAAGTGTACTGATTATGGGGACAGCCACTGGTTCACACGTGGTGCTACCCAAGTGGACTCCCGGGGTTCTCCTGTGACGAGGCTCATCTGAAACTGTGAAACTCCATCCACTGGGAGCTGGCAGCTCAGGTGCTCTTCCTGTGGCCAGCAGTGGGCCAGAGCAGCTCAGCTCTTCCCTCTAGCACACCCAGGTCTTTCTAAAGTTTGCCCAGTCACCTCATTGTCTTCTATGGCAATGGCTCTAAATCACAATTTCTAATGTACCAAATGGGACAATTTTGTTGAGTTGTCTGTGGAAATCAAGGCATGGGCACTCAAATGCATACACAAACACACAGAGCCATGACACTTAGGATCATCAGAATGTCTTAGGTCAGAGCTATGGTATACATGTTGTCCTATAAAACAAGGAATAAATACCCAGATGCTGGCTGGATAAAATTAAGGGTGAGATGGAAGAAACACTTTCCACATAGTTTCCAATTGACACTAGCTCACAAGGGACTTAGCATTGAGCCTGATGCAATTTGCCTGTTTATATTCACATGTTAATGCAGGATCTCTCTCTCTCTCTCTCTCTCTCTCTCTCTCTCTCTCACTGTCTCTCTCTCTCTCTCTCTCTCTCTCTCTCTCTCTCTCTCTCTCTCTCGCTTTCTCTTTCTCTCTTCATCTATTATATAATTTGACTCTTACTATGTGCATAGTTTTATATTTTGCTATTTAAAAATGTATTTGTCTCGATCATTTTCCTATTAAATATTCTTTAACAACCAGATATTTAATGATTACATATTATTTTTTGCTGCTAAATCATTACATTGTTTCAGTTTTTTTTTTTGCTATTATAATTAACTCTGTGAATAATACACCTGTTTTAACAGTGTCATTAAATGCTAGGGAATATCAGTGCTTAAATAATAACTGGCAGGGTCTGGATATGACTACACAGGAACTTTGTCTCTGATGGGACAACACTGAAGCATGACTTCAACTCTAGAGTTTCCCTGGGGATTCGGCTGAAGCTTGCCTGAAGCTTTCCCTGAAATTGCACCCTTGCTTGACTTCCTCTCTTTTCTTGTTTTTGCTTACTCCACTTGTGTACCACTTTTCCCTGGGAGCACTTCCTTAATAAATCACTTGCAATAAATCCTTGCCTTGGGATCTGCTTCTGGTGAACCTGACCTAAGACATCTTTTCATAAATTTACTATTATTCTCACAATATATTGTCTTAGAATTATTCAATCACAGGATATACAGTTTTCTAAAATGTTTGATAAATACCACCTTTTTGCTACCTAGAAAAGTTGTGTCGACCATTGGTGTATGCACGCTCCTTCCATGGCACCCTCTAGAATGTTATCAATTATAACTTACATCTTTGTCTTGTTAATAAGCTAAGCATAATTTATTGTAAGAAGTATATGGAGGCTCTTTGGTGAGTAGCTTCTGGAAAGAATTTGATCACACTCTTTTGCAATTCTGAATGGCTACAGTGTGATGCTTCTGACAATTCCTCAGAGCAAAAGGCTCCAAACAGCCTCTTTTTATCACGATACCCTCATCTCACCTGGAGGTAGAGCTTGAGCCCTAGTGGCCATTATCTGTGCTATGCAGAGACCCTGATCCTCTACCACAGATTATAGAACTTAGAGTAGACACTTGGTTAATTTGGGCCTGTCAAATTCTGTCTTTTGTGAATATGAAACTGGGATTTAAAGCTAGAAAGTCTAAAAAGCCACAGAGAATGAAAAATATAGGGAGTGAGAATATACTTATAGCCACACCCTAAAAAAGAGACCCATTAGCTCAAATAAAACAACTGAACAGAACAGTGTGGGCTTAAAAATGGACTAATGCTTATATATGGAAATCTGATCATTAAGCGAGTTGGTGTGGCTAAACAGAGAGTATAGAAAGAACGCCTCAATAAATGATCCTGGGAAAACTGTTTATCTACATGGTAAAACAAAAATGGATTTCCATTTCATTACATATACAAACATCAAATTCAGTTGGAACAAGGACTTAAATGAAAAAGGTAAAATTTTAAAACTTCAGAAAAAAGCAAGGGAGAAAAAATTTTCATCCTTGGGGTCTAGAAGAATTTTTTTTTTTTTTGAGATGGTCTCACTGTGTCACCAGGGCTAGAGTTCAGTGGCATGATCATAGCTCACTACAGCCTCAAATTTCTGGGCTCAAGTGATCCTCCTGCCTTGGCCTCCCAAAGTGCTAGGATTACAGGCATGAGCCACCATGCCCAGCCAGGAAGAATTTTTATGCAAGACACCAGTAGCTCTTACCATAAGGAAAAGACTGAGAAATTTGGTGACATTTAAATTAACAACTTCTGAATAAATTTAAAAAATAGAAATTGTACTATGCATCTTCTCAGACCACCGTGGAATAAAATGGAAATCAACTCCAACGGAAAAACTCATCTCTACACAAAGTCATGGAAACTAAAACAACCTACTGCTAAAAAATTATTGGGTAAAGGAGGAAATTAAGATAGAAGTCAAAAGATTCTTTGAAGTAAATGATAAAGGGTACATAAGTTATCAAAATCTGTGGGACACGACTAAAGCATCCCTGAGAGGAAAATTTATAGCCAAAAATGCCTGCATCCAAAACACAGAAAGAACACAAATCAACAATCTAATGAATCATCATCTCAAAGAACTGGAAAGGAATGAGCAAACCAATCCCAAACACAGCACAAGAAAAGAAATAACCAAGATCAGAGCAGAACTAAATAAAATTGATAACAAAAAAATATATGGAAGATTAATAAAACCAAAAGCTGGCTCTTTGAAAAGGTAAATAAAATTGACATGCCTCTTGTTAGATTAACCAGAAGCAGAATAGAAAGGACTCTAATAAGCTCAATTAGGAATGAAAAAGGAGAAATTAAAACTGATACCACAGAAATACAAAACATCATCTATGAATACTATAAAAAACCCTACATACATATACTTGAAAATGTGGAGGAAATGAACAAATCCCTAGAAACACACAGCCATTCTAGGCTCAATCAGAAAGAAATAGAATTCCCGAACAGACCAGTATCAAGTGCCAAAATTGAAGCAGCAATAAAAAATCTTCTTAAGAAAAAAGATTCCTAGACCAGATGGTTTCACACCCAAATTTTACAAGACCTACAAAGAAAAACTGGTGCCCATCCTGCAGAAATTATTCCACAACATCAAGAAGGAAGGAATCCTTCCCTATATGCTTTATGAAGCCAACATCACCCCGATACTAAAACCAGGAAAGGACTCAACAAAAAAAGAAAACTATAGACCTATAGCCTTTATGAATATAGATGCAAAAATTCTCAATAAAACTCCTAGCAAACCAAATTCAGGTGCTTATCAAAAAATTAATCCATGATGAGCAAGTGGGTTTTATCCCAGAGATGCAAGGAGGGTTCAGCATACAGAAATCTATAAATGTAATTCACCACATCAATAGAAGTAAAAACAAAGACCATATGGTCCTCTCAATAGTTGCAGGAAAAGCATTTGACAAAATTCAGCACCCTTTTATGATAAGAATACTTAACAAAATAGTCATAGATAGGACATACATCAAAATGATAAAAGCCATATACAAGAAACCAATAGTCAACATCATAGTGAATGGGGAAAAATTGAAAACATTCCTGCTTAGAACTGGAACAAGACAAGGTCACCCTCTATCACTGTTTCTATTCAACATAGTGCTGGGAGTCCTAGCCAGAGCAATCAGACAAGAGAAGGAAATCAAGGGCATCTAAATGGGAGCAGAAGAGGGTAATCTATTGCTCTTTGCTGATGATATGATCTTATATCTAGAAAACCCCAAAGATTCTGCCATGAGACTACTAGAATCAATAAACAAATTCAGCAAAGTCTCAGATTACAAAATCAATGTACACAAACCAGTAAGATTCCTATATGTCAACAATAGTCAAACTGAGAACCAAATCAAAGAATCAGTACTTTTCATAATAGCAACAAAGAAAATAAAATACCTAGGAATATATTTAAGGAGGTGAAAGATCTCTACAGGGAGAACTACAAAACACTGAGGAAGGAAATAGCAAAGGACATAAATAGAAGGAAAGTCAGACCATGCTCATGAGTTGGCAGAATCAACATTGTTAAAATGTCTATACTACCCAAAGTGATCTACAGATTCAATGTAATCCCTATTAAAATACCAACAACATTTTCACAGATCTAGAAAAAATAATTCTATACTTTGTATGGAACCTGAGAAGACCTCATGTTGCGGCCCCTTCTTGGGGAGGAGAAGTGAACACAAAAGACAAACAACAAACGACAGACACACAAAGACGGTACAAGGCTGCAGCAGTTTCCACCTGCAGCCTTTATTTTATTTTTAACACTGTTCTTTTGGCATCTGTCTCAGTCTACCCCAGCTTTTCCCACCGCTATTTTCTGTTCCCAGAATGTTTTTGTCTCAGCATGGACTGGTTCTCATCGCTCTGCCTCAGGGAGTTGACGTTTGCATCTCCTCCTTTGCCCTTTCCCATTTGCGGGTCAAGGCACCCTGGCTTGTTTGCAAGTCACAAGGTGTCTTGAGGATGATCAACAAGAAACAATCTGTGTGAGAACAGGTGTTCCGAGAATTGCTTTGTTCAAACATGGCTGAGAGATGACCCGGTGTCCACTGCAACGACACTTTGTAAAACTGGTTAACCACTCTGTGTTGAATGCTAGCTGCGGTTGGCGGGGTGAGGGTCAGTGGTCAACAGCAGTAGCCCCGAGCATCCCCCTAGGAATCCTGTGGGTGCTACTGACTTCTTAAACAAGGGAGTGTGAAAAGGGTGGGGCAGTGGAATGAGGCCATTACCTCCACAGCAGAGGCTGACCTCCAGGATTTGACTCAATTTCTCCCTGCCCTTGACTCTGGAGGATGCAGGACGTTCCAGAGTGGTTACTGGGGGACCCCAACGTTTGTGTTTAGAAGTGCTTAAACCTGGCTTTTGATAAATATTTCAAATGCAAAGAAATTGCAAACAACTATATGAAAGGTTCTGAAGACATCAGCTCTTGGATAAAACAGGCACAACATTAGGAGAACTCTGGAAGATTCCCCTTTATTTCCTGTGGTATCTAAGCAGAAGTCCTCTTTGTGGGCAGTCTCTGTGTGTAACATTCTGTATATGGGGGGGGGACAAACCCAAACTATGAGAAAATATAGTTTATTAGTTATCTATTGCTGTGTAACAAATCACCCCAGAACTTAACAGCTTAAGACAACAATTCTCACAATTTCTGAGGGTCAGGAATCTGGGAGTGACTTAGTGGGGTGCTTCTGGTTTAGGGACTCAGCTGTCAGCTGGAGCTGCCGATCCACTTCCAAGCTCCTCATACAGTTGTTTGCAGGAGGCTTCAGTTCCTTGTAATCCAGGCCTCTCCATAGGGCTGCTTGTGACACATGGCTTCCCCCAGAGTGGTGCTCCGAGAGAGAGCCCAAGATGGCAGTCCTACTCTTTTATAGCTTAATCTTGGAAGTGACATACCATCACTTGTGCTGTGTTCACACAGACAGACCCTGGTACACTGTGGGAGGACAATATGAGGGTTGGAATACCAGGAGGCAAGCAGGCACTTGGAGGCTGGCTACCACACATGGTTCTGAAATAAGATTCTCGTGCCTTTCTGATATTCAGTAATAAAGCATGTAAGATCATTGCCCGCTTTTCCAAAGAGATGTCACAGAACGCTCAGTTTAGGAAGCTGGGCGCAGTGGCTCATGCCTGTAATCCTAACACTCTGGGAGCCCAAGGTGAGAAGATCGCTTGAACTCAGGAGTACAAGACCAGCCTGAGCAAAAGCGAGACCCCATCTCTACTGAAAATACAAAAAATTAGCCGGGCGTGGTGGCTACTCTGTCCCAGCTACTCAGGAGGCTGAGGCAGAAAGATCGCTTGAGCCCAGGAGTTGGAGGTTGCAGTGAGCTATGATGACACCACTGCACTCTAGCCTGGGCAACACAGTGAGACCCCGTCTCAAAAAAAAAAACCAAACAAAATAAAACAGCTCAGTTTAGAGTTCTGTGGTCATTATAATGTGCATATATCATTGAACATGGGTTTGAAAGCAGAAGTCTCTGAATTGTCTAAAACATAAAGATCTATTATCTGCCAGACTATGTAATTCAGTAATAAAAATCAGTTCTTAAAGTTATGAAATGAATCGAAACCTTATATCAACATTTTTATTAAAATATTGAAAGACTTTTTTTCACTTCACTATTTCATGAGTAAAAATTAATATATTTTAGGCTTGTCTTACAAAATGTATTTTGTAATTTGAGTATATTTCAATAAAAGGCCACTGTTGAAGACATTTCAGAGCAGGTAGGTTTCTAATTAATCTGGTAAGGGGAAAGGAGGTAATCTCTGCTGATAATTTCCTACCACTCTACCACTCTACAGTTACAAGTTAGAGGTCCAAATGATTAAACATCCAAAAGATTGCAACACCTCTACTCCAATGCAATGCTCCACTTACTGCATCTAATTCGTAATATGCCCACCCAACTAAGAGATCTAACCCTTTGTTGCCTAGAATATTAGTGTTTCAAGCCATATAATTAATACTTTAATAAAAATGAACCTTTCAAACAGGGTCATCATTTCATAACCTCCCCAAACTCTCAAAAGATAATCCTTTCTGACCTTGGCAATTTAACTTGAACAGATCTTACCACTACCTCATGAAGCCAGTAACATTTTCTGAATTGGCAGAGCTAGTTTTCCTTAAGTTTTTGGCACCAACACACTTTAGTCATTTCCCAGAATTCAGATGTTTTATTCTGAGTTTAATATGAAATGTCTTCCTCCTTAGGTTCTCTGAGCTCCCTGGTAAAGAACAGGGTAAATCCAAAAAACTGACTCATCTTTGCAACTATAATGCTAAAACCATTCCTCTAATTCTTTCAAAACTATGAACCACATATTGTGTCCCAGGGTGAGGCCGAGAACCAATTGTATTACTGGATGATGACAAGGCACTCCATGATGAAACAAAGACAGCCCTGTGCAGAAAAGCATCCATTCACTGGGCTTCTTCCTGTGACCATGATGATCCACAAGTGCCCCTGGAGGTGGAGCTACAAAATGGAGGCTACAACGTATTCCAGGAAATGTGACACAGACATCTTGCAGTTTGAAATTATATTCATGTCTCTTTATTATTTTGAAATTAAAAATTTTAATTACAAAATTTCAAAATACACGAGTGCATGTGTGTTGTAAAAATTTCATATGGGAGTATATACAATAGAAAAGCCAAATTCTTTCTAACTATCCCCTCTACCCCAATTATTTTCATGGGGGTATCACAGCAAAAGAGCGTGGGAAAAGCACACAACTTCCCAGACCTCTGTTATTTTAAAATATGAATACAAAGAGTATCATAGCATGCTATGCATTGATAAACATTTTACTTTTTTAGCATGTCTTAGAGATCATTCCATATTACTGCACTGCAGCATTACCTTATTCTAACAGTTGCATGATATTCTGTAGCATGGCTGTACTATGCTTTTTAAAACCAGTCTTCTATTGATGGCATTCTGCTGTACACATCCTTTTGTGCACACCCTGTGCACAGTTCTGTGAAGAGATGCTCACAGATTGATGTCTCTGTATATGCTATTAATACATTTGCTTTAAAGCCCTCTCTGTGCATGTCCTTCCTTTCTCCATTTCAGTGTAATTAAATGTTGCCGGTATAAAGTTTTCTGAACAATATCTCTATCACAGCAGACAAATCCAATAAGATGACAGCTTGTATACCACCATCAACACCCACCCTAAAATCCTTACATATTTGTAACTACTTCAGTGTCTGGCACATGGTTGACTTGATAAATGCTTGTTGGATAAATAAGGAAACACTTAAAACTAGACACAAGTATAAAATGGAGTGTTGATAAACCAAAATTCCGTAAGTTATAAATTAGGTCTTAAATTGGTTAGTGAATCAAAATTCCATTTGATCCTAAGTTTTGTATCTCACATCTAGAAGCTAGGAAATAGTTCATTAAGTTTCTTAGTTTGAAAGAGTTGCAAGACGAATGAAAATTCTTCCTACTTGGCCGGGCGCGGTGGCTCACGCCTGTAATCCTAGCACTCTGGGAGGCCGAGGCGGGTGGATCGCTCAAGATCAGTTCAAAACCAGCCTGAGCAAGAGTGAGACCCCGTCTCTACTATAAATAGAAAGAAATTAATTGGCCAACTAAAGATATATATAGAAAAAATGAGCCGGGCATGGTGGCACACGCCTGTAGTCCCAGCTACTCGGGAGGCTGAGGCAGAAGGATTGCTTGAGCCCAGGAGTTTGAGGTTGCTGTGAGCTAAGCTGATGCCACGGCACTCACTCTAGCCTGGGCAACAGAGTGAGACTCTGTCTCAAAAAAAAAAAAGAAATATATGGCATAGAAACCCCCTCCATTCTAAATAGCATTAAAATAATTTTTAAGATTGAAAAAAAGAACTCTAAATTTCACCATATACACGTAATTTTATTTCATTCTTATTTTTTATTTTAACCATTGCATATTTTTAAAACAATAATTAATCTGAGTGATTAATGCTAGCTACTATAACAAATTCCACAAATCTTAGTGGCTTAATATAATATACTTTTTACACTAGGTCCAGTGCAGGCATTTTTTTATCAGGTGCTGCCTTGGCAGCTCTCCTCTAAGTGGTGTCTCAGGTACCAGGTTCCTTCTATTTTGGGGTGCTGCTATCCTCAAATCTTGACCTCTGGCATGACAAGAGAGAGAGGGATTATTTGTGGGAGGTTTTGAAATTTAAGTGGTCCACTTCAATTCTGTCACATTCCATTGGCCAAAAATCAATTGCATTGTCCTTTTTAGATGGAAAGGGGACTAGGAAATGTGGTCTTCCTATGTATGCAGAAGGAAAATGAAACAGTTGGTTACTATTTGGTCTAAGGACATAAGCATGTTTGTAGACCTTAGTACATTTAGTTTACTGCTCACTAATTAGTTATATCACTAGCAATATATAACATTGCTGGAGTATTTTTAATTTTTGGCAGGTTTCTATATAATCAGTCCTTGATTATCTTAATAAAACTTCTGTGTCCTTGTCCATTGTTACCTCTGATAATACTAATCAACATAGTACTTAGTACATATTAGGAATTTGGAAAATGATAGGAATTATTATTAGTAGTGTAATGTTAATCATAACAGTTTCTAAAAAGAGAGTAGTCATGGGACTGGTTGATGATCATGATATAAAAACTTGTCTGGAGATGTGATGAAAGCAAAGTGATTCTTGTTTTTGTTTTTTGTTTCTTCTAGCTCAGATTATATCTTGAATTTAGAAGTTGTCATAGACTATTTCTAGAAGTTATCTCCATGAGATGATCATTAACACAATTAGGGAATAGCTGGTGACAGACCTGGGAAGTCCAAGATCTGGTATTGATGTTGAATCTGTCACTAACTGGCAAGCCTCTTGGGTAGGGCATTTAGTCCTTTTGTAAGCTTTAATTTATCGTTAAAATGAAGGGATTGATGATTTCTGAGACTTTTCCTGTTCCAAAATGTCATGGTTGAATGAAGTCTATTCATGAGTTTTGTTGGGCTTTATAACTTTTAACTACCATAGTAGGAGCTGGGAAGCCCTTCCCTTAGTAATTCTAGTTAATATCGCCTCATCTTGTTGGACCTGTCATGGCAAACACAAATACTTGTCATGATCATTATTTGGCTCTTGCTATAGAATGACCACAATAAAAGACCAGTTGGCTCTTCTCACTAAACCTGTACCACCTGTTTATTGGTATCATTTCTTAATTTACAAAAAAGTTTTTTATTGGAAGAACATCTGAAATGCTGATTTCTAAGTTATTCTTTTATTTTAGCAGAATTCACAGCAGATCCAAAAAAGACATATGTGAATTTTTTTTTTTTTTTACTTTTAACATCTTTTTAGTGCTCTTAGTAGATTGTTTACTTTTTAAGGTAGTTCAACTCAAATATCAGTTGTTATACCCACAGAGAACAAAGCCTTGTGTTACTGGGTAGGGATCTAGGTTCTGATCCTGGTTGCCTCTTAAAGTTGGAATTTTTATAAAATCAAATTTGTTCTTCAGTGAGAGTTGTTTTCTCACCTGTGAACTGTAAATGCCTGCCTCTCCTGTAATACCAGCTAGCTTGAATACATCAGAAGATGAATTCTGTATAATCCAATTTGGTGATCTCATCCAAGTTGCATAGTTTTAAGTGTCGCCTATTGATCTTTCCTCTGAACTCATACTCCTATATCCAGTTGCCTGTTCTACATCTCTATTTGGAGTCTGGTAGGTAACGTAACTTGATATGTTCAAAACTGAGTTTCTGATGTTCCAGCTCTGTCTCATCTCCTATATTCTTTTTTTATTTTCATTTTTTGTATAACTACACAGTTCACCTTGTTCAAATCTTGTATTCTTTCTTTGTCAGGAAAAGACAACTCCATTTCCTTGGCTAACGACCTTGGAATTATCCCAGATTGTCCTTTTTCTCTTACATTCCATATCTAGTCTTTTGGCAAATATTCTTCACTCTAACTGTCAAAATATATTCATAATCTGATCACTTCTTACCATCTCCAGATCACTGTCATCTCTTGCTTGAATTGTTGAAGTAACAGGTTAGTCTGCCTATGTTCCCCCACAGTCTGTTCTCAGCCAAGATCCTGTTAACATGGACATCAGATCCTCTATTCCTCTCCTCAGATCCCTGCAGTGGCTTCCCAGCTCATTCAGAGTAAAAGCTAAAATCGTTAGCTCCTAGAAGGCCTTTCATGATCTGTCTCCCTATTACGTCTCAGAACTCATCTCCTGGTACTCTTCCGTCTCTCTCTGTTCCAGCCACACTGACCTTCTGGCTGTTCCTTGAACACATCAGGTTGACTTCAACTTAAAGGCCTCTCCACTTGTGTTTCTTTGACCTAGGGTACTCTTTCCTTCACATATCCACATGACAAGTCCTTCCACTTTCTTGCAGATCTTTATTCGAAATATTTCACTGACTAACCCTTTTCAAAATTGTGACCGTCCTCCTCCCCTGTGTTCTGTGCTTTACTTTTCTCCATGGTACTTAGATCACCTGGCATACTGTATGTTTAATTATTTGGTTATTGAGTGTCTCCTTCCACTAGAATGTAAGCTCTATGACATGGCAGAGATTTTTAGGTCAGTTTTGCTCACTGCTCTGTGCCTAGTACCTGGAACAATGCTTGGCACATGCTAGGCTCTCAAATGTTTTTTTCTTTTTATTAATAATTTACTTTTTTGAATAGGTACTACAATCCATGGTTCAAAATATATATAAAGGTTTATATTAAAGCCTCCCTTGACCTTTCCCCTGTCACCCTAGTTTTCCACCTCATGCTGATAATCACTGTTATTTATTTCTGGCTCAGCTTTTCTTAGGTTCTTTATGCAAATACAAGTACAAATAGGAATATTCTTATTCTTTCCCCCTTCTTTTTTCTCTTTTTTACACAAAGAGTACCATATTATTTATATTTCTATACCTTGTGTTTTTCACTTAGTATGTCTTAGAGATTTTTCCATATTGGTTCATAGCATCCCTAATTTTTTTTCTGCATAGTTTTGTATTGAACAGGTGTACCATAATTTATTTAACTGACTTCTATTGGTAGGCATTTAGGTTGTTCCAGTCTTTCGCTATACACACCGTACTGCAATGAATAACTTTAGGAGTATATTATTTTATATGAGTGCTAGTATATTTATAGGGTAAATTCCAAGAAGTGGAATTACTGGGATAAAGACAGTGTGTACTTGTAGTTTTGGTAGATATTGCAAAATTGTCCTCTGTGGGAGTTTTATGTGTGGGTGCCTTTTTCCCCCACAGCTTCACCAACCAATTGTGCAAACTTGAATTGTTGCCAAACTGTTAGGTGAAAAATAGTTTTGCAGTATTAAGTTTGTATTCGTCCTGTTATGAGTTTGGTTAAAGCAATAATAAAGCCTTTGGTGAATGAATGGAATGCTGCTTAACAGCCAAAGCTTGCCTTTGACACCATGCTTTGTAATCTGTGATTGCTTTTTGTGTTTAGGTCTTAGCATGGAGAAGCATTTATATCTAATAGTCACTTTCATGTAGAAATAGGTCTTGGATATCTTTTTGAAAATTTACTTGTGATGATTTTGCTGAAATTGAATCAATAAAAATTAATAAAATTTTATTAACAAAAATTATAGTTTATAAAGCGTTTTTAATTCAGTATTTCATTGTAGCCTCATAACAGCCCTGTTATTTTCCAGGTGTCATTCTCCTTTGAAAGGTGAAGAAACTATGGTCCAGAAAGATTCATGGCACTCTAGTTCTAGCCTGGGCAACAGAGGGAGACTCTGTCTCAAACAAACAAACAAACAAACAAAAAAACCCAGAAAGGTTAATTGACCTGTCCAGGGTCACAAAGCTTATACATGGTGGACTGGGGACTGGAACTATTTTTTTTACTTTAAATTCATTATTCATTTTTTCATACACTGCTGCAAATTTTATTGATGATATTTTAGATGCAATGGAATGATAGGCAGTATAGGCCCAAGTTTAACTTGTTAGAAATTACCTCATACCCTGTGATTTCTTTCCAAATGGTATGGCTCCTTTGTTGATCTCTCTTCATTTAAATTGGCATGTCCATTTTGAGGGTCTAATGGAGAAGGCAAATTGGTCAGTTTGGTTAATTCATATGGCAGGCTAGTCAGCAAAGTTTTGGAAGAAATAATGGTATTATTAATCTTCTTAGAGCTGGAGATATGTATTTTGAGAATTGTTTAATTTAGATACTTTGTGGATTAAGCTAAGGAATTCTCTTTGTCACAAGGAAAAAGGAATATCTTTTTTGTGTTTTTCACTGATTTAAAAGTAAGACATTTGTAATGAATTCAAACAATACAAAAATATATTAAGTATAACATAAAAGTCCCTTGTAATAAAAAACAACACTTTTAAATCCCTTTTTTGCTTTATTTCCTGAAAAGGTATGGTACATATATGTTAGAATATATATGTCTATACACATTACATACAGACATACATTTATATGTATATATAGTCAATTAATGGTTGGAATAATTGGTTAACCATTTGGGGATAAAATGAGAAGAATAATACTTAGGGTTGCATTTTGTTGGGGAAACAGGTATTTTCATATGTGATATAAATTGTTACAATATTTTTAGAGAACAATTTGGCAATATCTATCAAAGTCATTGATACTGTACTTGTTCTTTGATCTTACAGTTTTGCTTCTAGAAATGTGTCCTATAGCTTCAAGTGTGTTAGGATATATATCTATAAAATTGTTTATAGCATTATTTGAAATTTCCAAAAAGTTGCAGTAACCTAAATGTTCATTAGTAGGAGATTCCTTTTTAAAAAATTAGAATTGTCCCTTTTCTTATTTAAAAATAATTGTTTATAGTGGAAAAATTAGAAAACTGCCAGGCAAGTAATAAAAATAAAGGTAAGCAGCCCCATTCCATCATCTCAGATAAGCATTGTTAGCATAATCATAAAAATTGGGATCTTGCTGTAAGTCTTCTCTTAAAACTTGTGTTTTTTCCACTTAATACATTGTGATTATCTCTTACAAAATAGAATAATTATCTTTTTTTTTAAAGAAAGACATGAATAAAGTAATGTAGATGGTATGTTTGTCAAGAAGTTCTTTAACCAAAAGAGCCTGCCCATAAGAGTTTTGTGTCTAGGTCCACTTTTCTTTTAATGCTTGAAGATTCCCTAGGTTCAGTCATCGGTGGACCACTTTGATGTGTTGTACCATGTTTGAGTTCCATCTGTATTGTTACATATTTAATATTTTTCTTTAAGTTGACTATTTTTAAACTTATGTCTAAGCATATCTGTGAAATTGTTTGTTCAATAAAAAGATATTTATTGAGTGTCTACCCTGTGCCAGGAATGGTTTTAGGTGCTGAGGAGATATTAATAGCAGTTGAAAAAACAAACACTGCTTGCAGTTACAGGTTGGTTATGTACGACAGAAATTTCAGTGTATTAGAAAAAAAGTAAAAGTTTGTCGATGTATCGCCTAAAATCATCTCAAGTAGCAGTGATGTGTGTGTCACACTTGGGAAATACTGCCCCATGATAATATATGGATACAAGGTTCTACTGGGAACCTTGTATCCTTCAAGTAAGTTTGCTTTCTGACAGGTATATATGAATAAGTGTATAGCTCCTGTTTCATAAAATGCAGAAATGTAAAATAAGTTGATGTTCAACATAAGAATACACATTTTGGTTATATCTTTGGGGTTTGTAACATTTTTCAACATATATGAAGGTTTGTAGAATCATGAAATTTTAATGCTTATAGAGGACCTTCAGTTATTAGTCTAATTCTCTAAGTTGTCTAATGAAGAAAGGGGTCCAAGGAAATTAAAGAGACACAGTGTCAGTGACAAAGGTAGAAGTAAAACTTAGGTTACCTGGTTACTACTGAATAGATCAATATTCATTCCCCAATACCATGATGGATAATCGTGAGAAATGTTTGAGAAAAACAGAGGAGATAGAATCAGTTGTCAAGAGTGGAAGTGGGGAAGGAAGAAGTTTCAGTTTTTAAGAGCTCAAGTTAGAAGCACCCAGTAAAGACCAATCACGAAATTAAATTTGAAAAGGTTTTAACCTTCTTTACTGATGCCTTTTCCCTTTAAAACACTTGGATTTAATCTTTAATTAATTTTTTTATGGATAAAGATACAGAGAGAATAGATTTCTTAAAAATGTTTTGAATATTTTACTGGAACATATGTTTAAAGTTTTGCAGGATTAAGAGTTAATGGGCTTATTTTCTTTCATACCACTTATTGTTCTTTTTCTTCTTTTCCAGAATTTTATAGAAGTGAAGTGATTAAGAATTCCTTGGTAAGTTTGCTTTCTGACAGGTACATATGATTAAGTATATAGCTCCTGTTTCATGAAATGCGGAAACGTAAAATAAGTTGAGGTTCAGTCTGATTTATGATACTTTGACCGATCTGCTCAGTTATTGTTAAATCATCATTGATTTGTTCATTGATGAATCTCTAGTGATTAGAACATACCTGGCACACAGTAGGTGCTTGATAAATATCAGAAAAAAAATTGATTTTTTTTGGTTAAAAACTTTAAATTTGTTAAAAACTCGAATTCTGTAATTCTCTCACTTGCATTCACTATAAAGAAGTTTTTGACCGTTTGACTTGCCAGAGATTATAATAAATGATACCTTTGTTTAGGTATTTTCTTTTTAAGAGTTGGGGTCTTGCTCTGCCGCACAGTTTAGGTGCAAGATACAGTTCTTAAGAATTTTACGTCTAGGGCCTTTGTTTAGGGTTAGGGAAACAACTTCCACTTGTTTCTTAGTGATGGCATTGTTCAGTTAGAAAGTTGGAAGTGTCCTACTTTTGATAGCGTGTACACTGGATATTTACATAAATGGCTCGATTTATTAAGCCACATTGAAAAAAAAAAGAGCTTAATGATAATGAAATATCCTTTTAATAGTGCCAGACCACATTGGATTTGGCCCCTGTCCACTTTTTCAACCTCATCTCCTAACACTCGTTTCCTCACTCATGTTCTAGGCATACTTCTTTCACTGCTTCAAACATGCCAAGCTTGTCTTGTTCCTTTTGCCTAGAACATTTGTTTCCTCAGCTCTTCACTTGGCTGAAGAGGTCTTTGAGGTCTCAGCTATGTTACTTCAGCAAGGCCTTCTACGATCATTTCATCTAAAGTAGTTCCCTTTTCCCTAGTCACTTTTTTTCATATCACCCTGTTTTGCTTTCTTTAGAGCATTCGTTGCTGTTGGAAATGCTGTTCACTTGTTTGTGTTTATTAACTGTCTTCTACCTACTAAAACATAAGTTCCATGAGAGCGGGGACCTTGCCAGTCTTGTCACTACTGTAACTTTGGAGTCTAGAATAGTATAGATGCTCATGTGTTATGTTTACAGAATCCTTCTACATATGTTATGCCATTTTGATCCTTAGGACAACCTATAAGGTAGATGGGGAAGATCTTAAGACATGGATATCTAGAGAGTTCCTGTGACTTTTGCAGAGTCACACAACTGCACAACCAAAACCCCAGTCCAGACCTCTGTCTTCAAGTCTCTACCACACTTTCCTCCTCATCAGGCTGTCTTCTAAATGTCTCTAAAATATCATAATAGATTTGGATCCTAGGCCAGACAGGTTCCTTGATCCCATCTCTGGGGAGGTCTAATCACCAGTAAAGTTCTGGTTCTACTTATATTAAATGATACCTAATAAATGCCTTGCACCATGCCTGACATTTAATAGCTACTGAGTAAACACTAGTTTTGCCTTCTCTCCTGGCTCAGGTGGAAACAGTAGTAGTATGCAGACAGAGCTAGGGATGATTGAGGGGCAGATAGAGTAGAATTTTGCATTGATATATTCTGTCCCCTTTTCTGTAGTTAAACGTTTCTGTAGTTAAATGTTTCTGTAGATGGGGATAGTTTTACAACATCATACTGATTTTTTTTTCTCCCCTTGTATTTGTGTCATAATGTGCCATATGCCATAGTGGTACTTTAGTGTATTGTTCTATGTTATAGTATTGGATTTACTTGATATTCACTTCATTTCTACATCCACGTTTCTAAACATCATCTCTCTGGATATTAATGCCTACCTTGAGCTCCTTTTGGCTCCTATCTTTAATTGCTTTGGAACTATAGATCACTAAGTATGAAACGACTGATTTTGAATCAAAAGTTTAGTTTATTATTTCTCAACCAAGAAGAAGTACAATTAATCAAAGTATGTGCCTAAACTATCGGCACAATTTTGCCATCTTAATGGTAGCTTGTTTATGCCAGTAGTGAAGAAGCCTGGAGAGCGAGTGGCAATGAAATTACGAAAGGCATTTTCTACAGCTTGTTCAGAATTGAATGTTTTTCCTTGCAAAAAGTGGTCCAAAGCCTGGAAGAAGTGGTAGTCAGTTGATGCAAGGTCTGGTGAATACGGTGGATGACAGAGAGTTTCCAAGTCCAGCTTCGGTAGTTTCAGCAGAGTTGTTTGTGCAACATGTGGTCGAGCGTTGTCTTGCAAGAGGATTGGCCTGTCTGTGTTGACCAATCTTGGCTGCTTAATTGCAAGCATCCTCATTATTTCATCCAGTTGTTTGCAGTAGACATCCTCAGTAATCGGTTGACCAGGTCTCATGAAGCTGTAGTGGATAATATGAGTGTTGGCACACCAGACAGACACCGTTAGCTTTTTTTCATGAACGTTTGGTTTTGGAATGTGTTTCAGTACTTCATCTTTATCCAACCATTGTGCTGAACGCTAGCGATTGTCAAAAGGAATCCATCTTTCATCATATGTAACAATATGGTATAGAACTGTTTTGCCTTTATATCATGACAGCAAAGAAAGGCAAGCTTCGAGACAATTTCTCTTCTGATGCTCGTTTAATTTATGTGGTAACCATCTATCCTGCTTCTTTACCTTGCTGATTAGTTTCAAAAATGGTCCAATATTTTTGAAATAGTAATGTCAAACCTTGCTGCTAATTCATGCATAGGTTGAGATTGATTTGCTTCCATTACAGCTTTCAGCTCATCATTTTCCACCTTGGTCTCAGGTCTCCCACATGACTCATTTTTCAAGATTAAAATCACCAGAATGGAATTTCTCAAGCCATTGACATACTGTGCATTCATTAGCCACATCCTTCCCAAACACTTTGTTGATACTTCGAGCTTTCTGCACAGCAGTGGCTCCACAACAGAACTCATATTTGAAAATAACACAAATTTTTGATTTATCCATGTTTTCACAAAAAGTGCTCTTAAAAAAAATTTGAAAGATACAAGCCAAAACATGCATTTGAAAGACTGAGGATGTACCTTCACAATAAAAATAAAACAAAAAGTGTTGAAGTGAAATGTCAGAGATATCAGCTGTCAAGCTTAATACTTAAGGAAATTGGATGTTTGTTGATATCCAAGTATCTGTGAGTTGTGATACGTTCATCTCTTGTGCACTTAGGCTGAATACTGTCTCTGAAGGATATTGTAGAAAGGATTCACAACAAGGGAGAGGGTTGACCTAAAAGACTACGTCCATTTCAACTCAAAAATTTGTACTGTATTGTTTCCTGAGTATACCACTTACAACATTTGCTTGCATTATATTCATGAACATTTTGTTTTCCAAAGTAGATGAAAGCTCCTGGAGGTCAGAGATTGTCTGCATATCTTTATATCTCCTTAGTTCCCAGTATACTTCTGTTTGGTAGTTGTTTGACAAATATTGATTTGTTATGCTCCTTTTAAGGGTATTCTTTGAGATTATGATATTTTTGGCAAGGATTCTTTTTTGTTTCTTTTATGTCATAATTCTATAAAGTTCATGTATTCTTTTCTTTTTGAGGAAACTCTTCTTTCTTAGCTTTTTGCTAAATCGTTGTGATTGGTTCAGATTAATGCACATTGGGCACCACAGGAGTCAACAACCCTCAGAGAATATACCAGAGGCAGCACATTGTTATCTCCCTTCTTGCTGTCTCTTAAGAACCACTGCCAGGCACAGACAAGCAGAATTTGTTGGTTTCTTCTTTGCTTAAGATTTTGCAGTTCTTAGGCTATTGTGATATTTGCTGAATAGTTAGCAGTTTAAATGCTTTTATCCTTACTGATTACCGTTGTACTTGGCACATACATGATGCTCAGCAAATGTTTCCTGAATACGTGAATTCTTCTATAAATGTATTTATTGTCTTCTAAGTTATATCCTGAAACCACAAATCCTCAGCTACTGAAGGATTAGGCAAAGATTTGAATACTTTATTTCAAGCTGAGACTTTACGTAAATTTTCACTCTGGTGAACTAAGCTGGACTCTGATGGGCTTGTTAGTATTCTTTTTTATTCATAAAACTTTAAGGTGCAGACTGTTTTTCTTAATTTATAGTCTGAGCTTGATCCTTAGACCAGAGTGGCTTGGTTTTGCCTCTCTGATGTCGAAGGAGACATGGAAAAATAAACTCAAAATTAAAAAGAGTATTTTCCCCCAAAAGTCAGATAAACTGTCCTTATGTGCCAATTCTGTGCTTCTTTCTAACTCCTGAATACTTCAGATTAGCACTGTTCAATAAAACTTCCTGCAGTGATGGTAATGCACCATCTGGTATAGTTGCCACTGGCCGCATGTGGCCATTGAACATTGAAAGGTGGTTGAGTCCTGCTTCAGAACTGAATTTTAAATTTTTAAAAATTTAAATAGCCACATGTGGCTAGTGGTTTTTGCATTGTACAGCACAGATGTAGATGTTTGTGAAAGGCTTTCTTACAATCATTAACAGGAAGAAATTTACCCTTTTTCTTTTTTAAAAAATACTTTGTACTTTTCTTATACTACTAGTCCCATTCTAAATCAGTATAATAGTTGTTTGTATGGTTTTCTTAGCCTCTTTTTTATATAATAAACTTCATGAAAGCAAGGACCTCATGTGCTTAATCTTTATAATCTTTATAAATTTTATAGTCATTGTATTGTGATTTGCTTGGACTTGGCCAAGAAAGGAAATATGTATAGTATACCTCCCCCACACACATATCCATATCCAAATCTAAGTTGTCAGTTGTAAGACTCAGCATTATTTTATGTTCACAAAAAGTAATAAACACTTCTAATTAAACTGAAACACAGGGTCTTGGCAATAGTCTTGCGTGAGTTGTGATTCAATTTTACTAACCTCTCGTTACTTGGAAATTTCTTTCATCCATTCCAGGATATTTAGCAGTCTTTCAGGTGCATTGCTTGACCTGTGATAAGGAATTCTATCAGAAATAAAATATTTATTTCCTTAAGCCTTATAAAAAAGTTGGATGAGATAATTTCTCCACTGAGAATATTTGCTTTCCTAATATTTCATGGCTCATTGCTCTGTTTCTGTGCTTTTCTGCCTACACAAAAACTTAATATTATAATTTTTATTGAAGTTTGTTACATACAGAAAAGTTTACAGATTATAAGTATACATCTTGATGAATTTTCTCAAGTTGAATACACCCATATAACCAGCACACACACACCAAGAAATGAATATTTTCAGCACCCCAGAAGCCTCCTCATGCCCTCTTCTGTCATTGATACTCTCCTGACTTTCTTTTTTGGATTTTTTTTTTTTTTTTTTTTTTTTGAGATAGAGTCTCACTCTGTTGCCCAGGCTAGAGTTCCATGGCATCAGCCTAGCTCACAGACAGCAACCTCAAACTCCTGGCTCAAGCGATCCTCCTGCCTCAGCCTCCCGAGTAGCTGGGACTACAGGCATGCACCACCATGCCCGGCTAATTTTTTCTGTATATATTTTAGTTGGACAATTAATTTCTTTCTATTTATAGTAGAGACGACGTCTCACCCTTGCTCAGGCTGGTTTCGAACTCCAGACCTCAAGCGATCTTCCCGCCTCGGCCTCCCAGAGCACTAGGATTATAGGTGTGAGCCACTGCACCCGGCCTCTCCTGACTTTTAATACCATAGATTAATTTTACCTGTTTTCGAGCTTTACATAAAGGAAATCATATATTATGAACTCTTTTGGTCCAACTTCCATGTGTCAACTTTATATTGTAAGAGTCATTTATATTGTGTGGTGTGTTTGTGGTGTATGTGCTCTATATAGTATTCTTTTGTGTGACTGTAACATAATTCTTTTTTATGTTGATAGCCATTTGGTTTTTAGTTTTGAGTTAATGTGAATAGTGCTGCTATAAACACTCTATTTGTCTTTAAAAAAATTTTTTTTATTTCAGCATATTATGGGGGTACAAATGTTTAGGTTACGTATATTGCCCTTGCCCCACCCGAGTCAGAGCTTTAAGTGTGTCCATCCCCCAGACAGTGCACACCGCACCCATTACACGTGCATATACCCATCCTCGCCTCCCCCCTCCCGTCTGCCCGACACCCAGTGAATGTTACTACTATATGTGCACTTAACTGTTGATCAGTTAATACCAATTTGATGGTGAGTACATGTGATGATTATTTTGCCATTCTTGGGATACTTCACCCCTTGTATTATCCTGGATAGAGCTGGAACCCATTCTATCTATGAGGTTTTACATTCAGTTATCTTTTTTTATTCCCTTCCTTTCTCTCTTTCAACCTTCGCTTTAATCTACACGTTCTTGTGTTTTCCAAAGTGTTGCTTTGCCCTTTGGCTACAATAGAGAAGCAGCTGTGATTTAAGATGTCAATTTCTCTATTTAACATCAACTGACTCAATGACAACTCTGAATTATGTTTTAAATAAATGTGTTATGAATGACTATGATCAGGTTATTACAGGGTGTGAATGGATAACTGTCTTAGGGAGAGTGATAAAGTTTATGAAGACATCTGAGTTTAAAGATGAAACTTTCATCCTCTTCCACTTTTGTTTCAAAGTTGGAAATGTGTTATTATGAAGGATGAGAAAGGTACAAAATAATTTTCCTCATCCCCCTCTCCTTCTTTCTCCCCTCTCCTTCTCCTGTCTTTACTCTTTAATTTTTCTCTGTAACAATCTGGATTTGGAGAAATATTGATCAATAAGATTGAGGTGGACAAAATAAGAAGGAATTTCTTCTTTCTCTTATTACTTTTCTCTTTATTTTCTTTTGCTTTTGTGTGTAAACAAAGTGAGATGTGGGTGGACTGATAATTTAGCAAACAAGAAATGAAAAGAGAAAAGAAACAGAAAGGTGGGGAAAGTGGGACAGACTCCCCTGAGACTGTGACACTGAGCTCCAAAGTGGACACTACGTTCCAAAGCCTGGATCCTTGATTGTGGGCCACAGCTGAATTTAGCAATTAGTTCTCAGTATTCTAAAGATACACTTTAGAATATTGTTTATAGGTAGATCATTATCTTTAGGCATATTTTTGTTGTATTTTTATACTGTCAAATTATCTTTAGATCCCTTTGAAATTTTTATATACCTCTAGCATGAAATCTTTAAAAATATCAAAACATATATATACCTACTAACTCTGAATAAATGAATCCATTCTCTGTGCTCTAATTGGGATAATCAGTTAATAACAACAAGAAAAAATAGAACTTTATTCAGTAAACATGTGGATTCCACAAAAAAGTTGTAGTACATATTACTGGAGAAAATTCATAAAAGACCAAAAAAGTAGAATAAAAATAAATTACACACATTTGTAACAGGAATAGAATTTTTTAAAAGAATTTTTTTCTCTAATTATAAAAGTAACATATGCTTATAAAGGAAATTTGAAAATGATACACATATAAAGAATAAAACCGTCCATAATTCCATTACCTGATTTTAACCAGTATTAACATTTATATATTTTCCATTATGTGTACATGAATGTAATATTTACATTATGTATTCTTTTTTAGTAACAAAAAGGTAGATTTTAATCAAAATTGTATCAGATATTTTTTTATTCTTTTTTTTGTAGGTGATATGATTTTTTTTTTTTTTTGTATTTCAGGGTATTATGAGGGTACAAACATTCTGGTTACATTTTATATCATTGCTTCTCCCTAGCAGAGGTTAGAGGCATGTCTTTCCTCTCCACAATGCTCACCCTGTCCTTTAGTTGTGAGTTTACCTTCCCAAACCCCCATTCCTGGAGAACACCACCACCATGTGAGCACCATAGTGTTAATTAGTCAGAACCAATTTGATGGCGAGTACAAGTGGAGCTTATTCTTCCGATCTTGTGTTACCTCACTTCGGAAAATGGGCTTAAACTCAATCCAGGAAAATATAAGCGGTGCTAGATCACTGCCGTTTCTTATAATTGAGTAATATTCTTTGTCCACATAAACCAAATTTTAATATTCCACTCATGAATTGACGGGCACTTGGGTTATTTCCACATCCTTGCAACAGTGAATTGTGCTGCCATAAACATTCGGGTGCAGATGCCTTTGTTATAGAATGTCTTTTGCTCTTTTGGGTAGATGCCTAATAGTGCTATTGCTGGATCGAATGGTATTTCTATTTTTAGCTCTTTGAGGTATCTCCAAATTCTTTTCCACAGAGGTTGCACTAATTTGCAGTTCCACCAACAGTGTAAGAGTGTTCCTGTCTCTCTGCATCGTCGCCAGCATTTGTTGTTTTGGAATTTTTTGACGGAGGCCTCTCTGCATCCTCGCCAGCATTTGTTGTTTTGGAATTTTTTGACGGAGGCCAATCTCACTGGGGTTAGGTGGTATCTCATTGTGGTTTTGATTTGTATTTCTCAAATGATTAGATATGTTGAGCATTTTTTAATATATGTTTCCTGGCTATTATTCTGTCTTCTTTTGAAAAATTTCTGTTCATTTCCATTGCCCATTTATTGATGGGGTTGTTTGATTTTTTTCTTGCTGATTTTTTTAAGTTCTAGATAGATTCTTGTTATCAGCCCTTAATCTTAATCTTCCTTAGTATAGCTGTTCAACTTTAAGCTATTTATATTCACTTATTTTTATGTTACTGTATATCACTTATCACACTAATCACACACTGAATTTATGTGTGTGTCTGTGCAAACTTGTGGTTATACTTTATCTGAAGGAAGGAGTAAGTATCAGGTAGCAGTAAGCAGATATAGCAAATAAGAGCTCAAATAGGGTTTGGATCCCAGGTGAACCCTTACTAGATCTGCAAATTTTCACATTACTTGACCTTTTTCTGCCTCAGTTTCTTCACCTGTAAATTAGTATGGTGGTAAAGATTAAACAAAATAATAATTTAAAGTACTCAGCTCAATACCTGGTGTATCTTATGTAGTCATTTAATGCTACTAACTATTTTTATTATTGATAGGAATGGAATGATGGCTATTATAGTCAAATCCTTCTCTTCTAAGAAGAAACAGAATGCAAAACTTTTGCATTAAAGATAACTTTAAATGAGGTGATTTAACAGAAACTTCACAATTGAATATGTCAGCTTGCCTGTGAACAGAGAAACTAAGGCAAAATAATTTATAAAATTATAAAAATATGATGTTTACTTCTTTTTCAAAATTCAAGTTTTGGATTTTAGCAATATTTTCCTCAATGTAGGAGAGATAGATTATATATCCATAGCTATGAAGCTTGGATATCCCATATAAATGATCACTTTGTCCTTTTCATTCTGTCTCTTAAATATCTTTGGGAAACTTCCTTATCCCTAATCATGGAAGACTAAGTAGTACTGTAGGATCATAGTGATCAGATTGCTGGTATCAAATGCTAATGTTATGATTTAGGATACTTATTAACCTCTTAGCTTAAACTTCAGGTTCCTCTGTAAAGTGGAAATGACAATGCCCTAGACGTATATTAGGAAAAGTAAATGAAATAATTTAATAAACAATGTAATAAAAATGAAATAGCTACCAGTATTGGAGTGCTTAACTACTAACTTCCTGGGCATCCCAGACATGGATGCTTAACTTAATCACTGTTCAGCTGATAATGTTTTTTTATTCACAGGCAGCTAGCTAGCTATAGCTTTAGATATTACCGTGGGCCTATGGTAGAAAAATCTGAGATTGGAGGTCAGGGCATAGGAATTTAGTCTTAATCAGAATAGGAGGGCCATAGGGGTCTTATAAAGACATTGCTGTAGAGTGGTTGACAAATTTTGTACAAAATGCTTTTGCAAAGTAACTTCTAGTGCAATGAATTTCAGCTTGATTTAAGGCTGTGAGACCCAATTTTCAGATGAAGTCTTTTATTTAGTTCCAATATATAAGACAAAGTCTTGTAACCTGCCCCAGCTTCCTTTCCTTTCTATGTAGCTAAAACCCAAGGGGACCTAAGGAGTGTAGATGAAGAATACTGGCCCAGGATAATCCAGTTGCACTTAGAAGATAGTTACCATCTATAAACAGAGATGATATTTAAAATATTTAACCATTAATAGTACGAGTACTTAGCATTAAGAATATGTGCCAGCTCTAAACACCCCATAAGGCTCTCCTGGGGCTCAGGGGTTAAAATTCAGCCCTGCCTATAATGACAGATTTTACTCTGGGAATATTATAATTATTTTACTATGTGTAGTCAAAATGTTAGATTTCTGTGAAACATTGAGATACCAAGAAAGCTTATTTAATAGCTCTACCATTTTAGTGTGTGCCAAAACTTGTTCTATTAATAAATGTTTTACATATATCTCACCATCATGAGGAACTGAAACACAGAGAAAACTGAAGCACAAAGAGGTAAATAAGCTCATACGAGGACACATCAGTAAGTGGGGGGTGAGGGGGTGGTCAGGATTCAAACCAGGAAGTTTGCTCTAGAGTTTGGGCTCTTATCACTGTGCTGTGCTGTTTAGCATCAAGCTCGCCAGTCTATTTAGAAAATATGGTGGGGAGTTAAAAATTTTTAAGTTGAAAATTTCTCTTTTCTCTTTTCAGTTTACATAATATTTTAAATAGTTTAGTCAGTTTTAATGTCATTTTTTAATTATTTATTCATGGTTGAAAGACTTGAAGAAAGGCCTATATGCTAGTCGGTGAATCTCAGCAGAAACAAAATAATTTATTCAGAGCTTACTCTGTCTTTTCAATGATGTAATTTATTAAAAAGGATGTTCGTTCTTAGAGATTCATTGCTAACAGAATGCCTATGGAAAAGTAGGGGAAGTCATTTGCTAATTGCCATTCTATAGATATATGTGGTAATGGACAGGGAAAATCTGTTAATTTTTATTAACCATGCCAGGAATATTTAAAAAATATGTTTTCAAATAATAACAAAAAAAAAATCATTGTCTTGTATAAACTTGGGAAGGTGAATCTATTTTTCCAAATGTGGCCAAGATAAAAGTCTTAAAAATTATCAATAGTACTTACATTTAATTAAACATTTAATGATAAATTGTCCTCAAATATTATTAAAACAAATTATAATTATTAATTCAAAAACAAACCAATCATTTTTAGATCTAAGAGAATTAAGAAGACCCCAAGAAATGATACGGTGGTTTACCCGGAGGTACCTGTATTTAATATATTTTATGTAGGCAAATCTCTAATTTATTTTAAAAAGAAAATTAACCAGAAAATATTTGGCTATAATGTTCTTTCAGACTATCTTCATGAGTCAGGAAGTAATTCACATGAATGATTGAAATTTTTTTTCTTTTATTTTATTTCTTTTTAGGTTAAAGGAGATAGAAAGTAGCAATTATGATCTCTCAGAAGAGCTGTTGACTATTTAATCCATAATAGAAAATGTATGACTTAATACTTTCCAAAATATTCTTCAGAATTTCTTAGTAAATTGATTTTGACTCTCTTGACCTTTTCTTGTAGTCTTATTTTCTTCAAAGAGTTTTTATCCTCTCCTCTGGAGTCCTTTAAATTTTCCGTATTTGTTCAAATCTGTATATTCTTCAACTGATAACAGTATTATAATAAAAGACTTACTAGTGTGCACTATGATTGAAATTTTGTTTCTGTCTTATATAAACATTTCTTTTTCAATTACATAAAATACATAATGAAATAGATATCTATTTAAGTCAATTTATATATATTTACCTAACAAAACAAAGAAAAAATGTTGCAAATTTAATGAATAGTAATATATATGTCATGTCATTGAAAAAATGTTTATTTACTATTAAATAGATATGTTTCTAGCATCTGGGATTCTATAAATCTTAATTAAGCAATAGTCTGCCTTTGACATTTGGTAATGTCAGTCACTTTACATACCTGAAGAAAATCTTTCAATGACTCCCTATTACCTCCATGATAATGTCTAAACTCTACACAGTCCAAAAAGGTCTTTCTTATTTGACTTCTTGTGACCTATTTAGCTTTCTATATTGTCACTATCTCACATCCCTGGGGCCAGGCTTACTCTCTCTTACCTCTGAGTCTACAGCCTAGAATGTTTTCAACTCTTACTCAGTTTGGATGCTTCCTCCTTTTGGAAGCCACCACTAATCTCCCAGACTATCCTAACATATCCTTTTAATGGTACGTATCACTTCATGTTATAATTCCTGCTTAATTACATGCCTCTTCAGCAGATCTATAGGATTTTCTAAGTCAGAGACTATTTTATTCCTGGTTGTTTTCCCAGAATCTACTATAATTATGCCGTATGGGAAGCATTTGGTAAATATTTGTTGATTAGATGCATGAATTAAAAAATGGTGATTATAGAGCCCAGTACAGTGGCACTTGGCTATATTCTCAGCTACTTGGGAGGCTGAGGTGGAAGAATTGCTTGGGCCTAGGAGTTTGAGTGCATGATGGTTATGCCTGTGAATAGCCACTGCACTCTGATTTGGACACCATAGCAAGATATCATCTCTTTAAAAAAATGACTATAGTGGGTAACTCAAGGCATTCAGAAATCATGAAATATTTTCCAAATAAAAAATAAAGATCAAATTATTTAAAGTATAATTACAATATGGATGTGTTTATTTATTAATATACCAATTAATATTTAGAATAAACATGATAACTTGATGCTTTCAACAGTTCCCCATTCAAGATCTGTCATGTATGGCTTTTATTATTTTGAAGCATATTCCTTCTATGTCTATTTTGTTGAGAGTTTTTTTCATGGCGGAGTCTGGATTTTATCAAATGCTTTTTCCACAACTATTGAGATGATGATATAGTTTTTGTTTTTAATTCTGTGTATGTGATGAATCACATTTATTGATTTGCGTATGTTGAACCATCCTTGCATCCCTAGAATGAAACCTATTTGATCATGGTGAATTATCTTTTTAGTGTGCTGTTGGATTTGGTTTTCTAGTCTTTTACTGAGGATTATTATATCTATATTTATGAAGGATACTGGTCTTGTGTTTTCTGTGTACAGAGTTACCAATTTTTTAACCCTCTGAGTGGAATTAGAGAGTTTCCTTTGACCTTTCAGACTGAACACTTGGTAATCTGATTAAAAATTTGCAAACTTGATTTGCTACCCATTGACCATTTTGGCAATGAATGGGATATAGTTGTTAGAGTATTTTGGCCACTACAAATGCATTCACTGATGGTCTTTCATTCTAAAAATGTAAATTCAGAAATGTAGGGCCTAAAAAGTTTTTGTTGATGATGATAAAATAAGTAACCAAAAATATGTACATGCCTAATTAGAAAAATGATAAATATGGACTTTTAAAATCCATATAAAACATCTATTTTTTAATACCATAAAAATCTATAACTATCAGATAACACTATTAGGATTTTTTAGGACATAAAATTGTATTTGGTGAACTGAAATAAGTTAAGAGCACATGAAGAATAAAAACTGTTAGTATCAGTCAAGGTTCAAGTTATGTGATCTCTGAGGACATGAAAAAAAATGTCAGTGGAGAGAAGCAGTTAAGACAAGATCAAAGATACAAATTCTGATCATGAATCATAAAACTCGGAGCCAGAAGGAGCATATGCTATCCAGTATAGGTTACTTTCAGGAACTGTATTTATTTTTACTATTCTATAGTTGAAGTAGCAAAGATCCAGCAAAGCTTTAATTTGCCCAGGTACTCATAGTTTGCATAAATTAGAATCAGTGAGAAATAATGAGGAAGGAAAATAACTCCTATAGTTAGGCCCTGTATTACTTAACAAATAGTGTCTCATAAGCCTCATGGCAATCATGTGATGCAGATATTATAATCCCTATTTTTTACATGAAAAAAATTGAACAAAAAATATAAAATACTCATTCAGCCAATGTATTAGTTTCCTAGGGCTGTCAAGACAACATGCCACAAACTAAGTGTATTAAATGATATAAATTTATTTCCTCACAGTTCTGGAGGCTAGTCATCCAAGATGAAGGTGTCAGCAAGGCTATGCTCCCTCTGAAGGCACTGGGGAAGTATCTTTTCCAAGTCTCTCTCCCAGCTTCTTGTAGTTCCTAGGCTTGTGGCAGCATAACTCTAATCTCCACATGGTAGTCTCCCTGTATGCATGTCTATGTCAAAATTTTCCCTTTTTGTAAGAACACTGATCACATTGTATTAGGAGCCCACTTTATGCCAGTATGCCTTCATCTTAACCAGTTACATCAACAATGACCCTATTTCCAAATACGGTCATTGTCTTAGTCCATTTGTGTTCCTATAAATGAATACCTGAGGCAGAATAATTTATAAGGAAAAGATGTTTATTTGGATCATGGTTCTGCAGGCAGTACAAGAAGCATGACAATGGCATCTCGTCTGGTAAGGGCTTCAAGCTGCTTCCTGTGGTGAGGGAAGGTGAAGGGTTGCAGTGTGTACAGAGATCACATGGCAAAAGAAGAGGCAAGAGAGAAAAAGATGGAGTTTCCAGGTTCTTTTTAACAAGCAGCTCTTATGGAATCTAATAAAGTGAGAACACATTCATTACTATAAGGACACCACCACACCATTCATGAGGGATCCACCTCCATGACCCAAACACCTCCCATTTGGCCCCACATCCAACACTGGGGTTAAATTTGAACATGAGGTTTGAAGTACAAGCATCCAAATTATAGCAGTCACATTTTGAGATACTAAGGTTTAGGATTTCAACATGTGAGGTTTTAGGGGACACAACTAGTAAGTTGGTAGTATAGTTAGCATTTAATTGTAAATATTTCTGTGCTCCATATTTTATATTATTTGATGGCAGAAATAAATTTACATTTTGTTTCACAAAAAGGAATTTAATGTGGTGTTAAAATTTTTAATAAATTAGAAAAGAGAACTAAGAAAAATTTGATGAACAATTTACTGGAGGAAAATATCATGTCGGTTTTGTAATGTCTGATGCAGGATTTTGACTTTCATGTTGTTGGTAGATAGGAGGAGATTTTAGTAAGACAATGTGTTAAGATTGGGCTTTTAAAAATATTAATATACAAGATGGATTAGAAGAAAGAAAAATTGATCACAAGACAAGTTTAGAGATTGTAACTAAAATCCAAGTTTGAGGGTATAAGACTCAAAGGAAATAGTGCAGTGAGATTGTGAACCTGGAACAGGCAAGACTATTATGGAAAGATGTATTTTATAAGAATTGATTGTTAATTGAATATGGAAATAGAACAATCAGGAATGATTCATACCTGGACATGCCTGGACAACCAAGGAAAATAGTAATCTCCATATACAGTAAGGAAATATTACTTTCTGTTTTAATTTTTGTTTTTAATTTTACCTCTGGATTTTCTCCCATTGTCCTGGTATAGTAAAGGTCTTTGCTGCTTCACTTAGTGTTCATAAATAACATTAGGTTATAAATTCCTTATGGAAACCATAAAAACAGATTTCCTGTTGGAAAAAAAATATGGTGTTATATATAAGTAAATCAGTTTGCATGAGGATAGAACAGAGCATTATCCATATGATGAATCTTGGAATTCATGTCGGAGAATTGAATTTCTGCAAATGCAGTACTACATCCCTTTGATAAACACCTCCATTAGATCCTCATATCCTCTTTCGTCCTAAATTGAAATTATTGATTTAATGTTTCTTAAGTTATTGGTAACCTAAGATATTTTTTGCTGTCTTATCTGATGATGTTGGGATGACTGTGGGCTACTCTGCTGTCACATCATCACATCTGAAATATGTTTTATCAGTTTTGTTATACAGTATAGACTTTACATGGTATCCATTACAAATCCTGAGGAAAAACAGAATAAGAAAATGAAGCCTGTGTCTCATAGGAAATAATATTTTCTAAATCAATTCAGAAGATTTCAGTTCCAAAACTATTAGATATAGTTGGAGAGTTTTTATAGAAGTTCTATAAAGCAAATTAAAGTCAGGGATTGATTTTTTTGAAGATAGTGCTCAATAAGTATAGGTTTTTAAAAATTGTATATATGGAAAGCTATGAGGAACTTTTCAAAGTTGATAAAACAGGGAAAAGCTGAGTTGTATACAAATAGGAAAAAAGTTTAAAGCTCGAGACAGATATAGGTATATTCTACATAGACAAATATGCTTCCACTGCTGTTCTAGATTGGTAGCTCTTAGCACTGTCTCCACATTTGAATTATTTGGGGAGCTTTTAAAAATAACACTGATGGCTGGCTCTATTTGGGGAGCTTTTAAAAATAACACTGATGGCTGGCTCTATTTCTATTAATATAATCTCTATTAAGATTCTGACTTAAGAGGTTTGGGGCACATGGGACACAGGCATCAGTATTTATATTTCTGCAAGTGATTTCTATTTGCAGTCAGAAATGAAAGAAAGGCACCCTCCTAGTGCATTTGTCAACCTGGAAATTGCATTGTTGAAGCCACTATAGAATCCTGTTCAATATAAGCAATCAATGTGATGTTACAGTGAACAAAAATATGAGCATTTATTGTATGTACTGTATGCAAATACCAGTTTCTACGATATTTTACAAGAACCTTCTTTTCCTTGAAATGAACAGGAACTTATTGAAAAAAAGAACCTTGATAGTTAGGAAATTAGCTTTGTGGAGCTGAGAAATACAATACATTAATATTTTCAATTCACCATCTGGTATATTTAGTCTTCATTCATTTGATAAATGTTTATTGAGTACAACTATATTCTAGGTACTATTGTAAGTGATTGATGTAGCACAGTAAATACAAGAAACAAAATTCCTTGCTCTCTTGGAGCTTACCTTCTAGTTTTGGGGATTTAAAATTCATTCGACATTTGATATTGTTTCATTTTCTTTGTTTTTCTTTTTAGGTTACTTACTGATTTTCTATTTTCAATAATGATATGCAATTACTTTTTAAAATAAACATTCAAATTTCAAAATAGATTCTGATACAATAAGAAAAGTAATCAATGATCTAGGTAATATCTTGATATGTCAAAATTATGAAAATGTTACATGAATGACAGGTATTTGGCCACATTCTTGGCACCAATATGTGGACAATGAAATAGCTTAGTTGCTCGAAAATGTGGGAGAAGATAGAATTGGAAATTTTACTTATATTTATGAAAGTATATTCTTTAGAGGCATTTTAATTTTTCCATTCAGCATATGTTTTATTTAAACTTTATATAAGAACATTAGCTACCGTTCAGTACAATCAGATATGTCCTGCATCCTGTTCTGAAACTCATTACCCTATGTGCAAAACAACCAAAAGCTGGAAGACAGATGAAGGAGAAAGAAGCCAGAAGAGAATAAGCAATTAAAATATGCTTCTGTGTGCAGATAGAAGTGATAAAGTCTGTCTTTGAGAATATGTTGATTTGAAACAGTGAAGCACAAGCCTTATTGTTCACTTGAGAGAACAGGCACATAATGATCTTTACTGTGAGTGAGTATTATGTTTGGAAACATTAGCATTCAGATTAAGTTCCATGTGTAAGATTACTGTGTGTGTTCACACATGACTAAATAAAACCTCTAGGAAAGGTAATGTCTGTATGAATGCAGTGCTTCTAGTCTTGATTTTTTATAAATACTTACCTGGAAGTAAATCTAAGTCATCCAAAAGCAACTAATATTAAAATTGACCTTGATAAATGAGAATTATAAAATAAATCATAGTTTAGTATTTTATTTTACTTAGCAATAATACCATGGTTTAAATGGCATAGTTTCCTAGTAATGATCTGTTAGAGTGATTAATTTTGATATCTAGTGACCCATTAAAATGTAGTTCAAGATTTAACAAAATACACCTGTGACTCTAGATATGGAAATGAATACAATGCAAATTAATTGAAGAACAATCAGGATTTAGGGTTTTGTTGTTTTTATATTTAGTACTCTAAGAACCACCTTTAAACTCATTGAGTTTTATCTACAGCTCTTCATAGACAGACTTGAAGATTGAAAATTTTGTTATTATAGAATAAGTTCTCCAGAAAACTGAGGGTAAGTTGTGATAAGTTCATTGATGATTTTAAGCAGTGTAATTTTTGATTTACTAAAAATCAAATGAATCTCTCAAGAACATTTTTTATGTGTTTCCAAGTTCAATAAATATTTTAAACTAAAAAGGCAATACTTTTTTTGGTATAGATAATATCTATTAGTAGGTAATTTTTATTTACTACATTTCCATTCATACTAACTCAACATATGTTTACATTTATTTTAACAAAGAAGAAAATTTATTTCAGCGATCTCATTTGATCATTTCTACTTTATTTCTTTCAGAGTATTCCTTAAATTTATAAATTCCTTCATCAATTTTCTAATAGCCCTAAAATAATAATCAATTCCCTAGAAGTTTTCTTATCTTAGAAAAAATGACATTCAAATATGGAAATTTATGATAAGTTGTTATTTAGAAACCAAATGAAATGTACTGATTGAATAGCATATTAGTCAACTTTGGCATGACAGTTAAATATACCAAATCTAATCACTCGTGCATTCAAGTATCACATTAAAGAGAAATATCTTTTTAAGTATAGAATTGTGTAATCTTAGTGTTCTTTTATATGGGCATGTGGTGAGGCAGTAAATGATCCATTTTACCTTATTTTATTTGACTAGAAAGTGTTGGAACTCTGGGCTTCTTTACCATGTCTTCTGCTTTCTTCTTGTCCTCTCTACCAGAGAAGAAGAAGAGAGCAGATCATATCAAGAACATGGAGGAGCTAAAAAAAAAAAAAAAAAAAAAAAAAAGAGCACACATCTGTGTTCCTTACCCTCAGGGAAAAAATAAAATCAATCTGGGGTCATTGGGGGAGGAATTCAAACAGTCTTATTTTGGAAAAAACAAACACTCTCTAACCTTTCTTGGTGAGAATCCCTGGGATGTCAAATAAGAGAAGAGCTGTAAAGAAGAAATGATAAATAAGAGAAGTTGAAAGAAAGAGTTTATGAGGTTTCAAAGGGGAAACTAGGGTATATGATTGGAGACATCAGAAAGATGTTAACATTCATTCACTCCTTCACCATTGTCTCCCCTACTATGAGCCAGGAAGTGTGGTAGATGCTGGGAACACAGGGGTGAGCAAAAACAGATCCAGTATCTGTTCTCATAGAGCTTCTCTTCAAGTGAGTGTGACATTGATTAGCCACATAAATAAACAAATATAAAATTGCATCATAACAAATGTTAAGAAAAGAAGGTATACATGACATGAGAGACTAAGATAGGGGAATTGTATAAGTCACAGAGATTGGGGAGGCTTCTCACAGGAGGTGATTCAAGTGGCCTTTGTGGAGAAAACTCCATTTCTGCTAAGGACTTTTGCCTGTATAGATAAGTATTAGAATATAGCCTGCATAGAAAATATGTAAGTCATTTCTGTTAAGAGATAAGAAAAATAAGGAATTTATTATGTATATTAGTTTACCAGGGCTGTCAAAATAAAGTACCACAAACTAGCTAGTTTAAAACAACAGAAATTTATTCTATCATAGTTTTGTAGGCTAGAAGTCTGAAATCAAGGTGTTGGCTGGTCCTTGTTCTCTCTGAAGACTCTAGGGGAGACTGTCCCATGCCTTTCTCTTAACTTCTGGTGTTGCTAGCAATCCTTGGCATTCCTTGTATTGCAGACAAATCACTTCCATCTCTGGTCTCTGTTGTCACATGGTGTTCTTCCTGTGTTTCTGTGTCCAAATTTATCTTTTCTTATAGAACTTCACACATTTTAGATTAAAGGTCAACCCTAATCTACTATGACCTTTTGCTAACTTGATGACATCTAAAAAGACCCTATTTCCAAATAATGTCACATTTGAAGATTCTGGACAGGCATGGATTTAGGAATGGTGGTGGTTAGGACACTATTCAACTCAGTACAATGTGAAACCCAGAAAATGGCTAAAATAGCAGGTCAGTGTCCAGTCTTTTATCTGAGTGTCATTGTAACTGGAAATAATATTTAGTTTGGAGTTTGTGAAAACTTGATCACATGTATATATTAATAAAAAAGGGCACAGTGATGTGAGGGCTATCAGAGGAAGAGAGAAAAAAAATGTCCTGGGCATAAAATGAGAAGGAGCATTTCACTTGCTATTCAGCCTTCGGTGTCATTTCAAATCTTTAAACATTCTTAACACTTTAAGTATAACGCCTAAAAAAATCAATGTACTAATTATTTTTAGTTGATAGCATGATAATTTTTGGAATAATTACCTCATATACATATATTTTGCCAAATACTTAATTTCTGAATTTTATTAACATCATATGTTTTATTTCTTCTACAAATTAAACTTTTATTCTTTCAGAGATCAACAAAACAGAACATAATAAAATTCAAATTACAAAGACCAATATGTAAGAGTATAGAAAAGAATGATAATAGGGACCAGTTAATTATAATTTCTTTTATAAAAGGGTAGGAAGACCCACAAGCTATGGATCCCGTGGTGTAAAATTATAGGATCTTATCTACACTGAGATCACCTAGCTGTTCTATAATTAATACCAAATAATGTAATATGAATTTCCTTAACCACACTGTGATTTCATTAGTCTTAGTTATTTTAAGTTTATACATTCTCAATATTTTAATTTGCTTTAGATACAGGTAATATTTTTAATGTACTTCACTTTTCAAAGCATTAAATTGACAACTTATATTGTTTACAACACATTTGTTTTATTCTCTGCTTAAATTAGTCAACCACTCTTCTCATAGTTCATCATAATATCCATCAGTTGTCAATGGTAAGCACTGTGTCAAAGTTGCTTTTGTAGTAAAGTGGAGGCATCACACTGAATGCTGTTTTTTGCCTATTTGTGCTTCAGGGTTTAGAAGGCCATGTTTACAATATCCTATACCATTTACCGATTCTGGCAATTTAGAGACAGAGTTTAAAGAAGAGGAGATAAAACAAAAACAACTAGAAAAAGAATGGCAAAAAATATGATGAGAAAAACATGATGCCACAGACTACATAATTTTCTTTTTAGTGCGTATATCCTAGAGAAGTCATTTTAGACTAATTTACATAGCTAAAACAATTGGTTAACAAGTAAAAACATCAGTTTGATGATTATTTCTTTCTTCAATGCTGTAATGGAAATAATTTCCTTAATCATAAACACATTTCTTTATCATTTTAGAAAATTTAAAACTTACGACATAAAAATCAAGCTTATAGCTTTAAAGAATTCAGCCTTTTTCTCTCAAAATAGGAAAACTTCTGCTAACCTTTTCCCCTAATGAACAAGCAAATCATTCACTTAGGGAGCATTGTTTGGGTTGGCTTTCGGTTCTTTTGTGTTGATAAATTGCAGGATTTTTAGACCATGTACTTCATCACATAATTTTCTGACCTCAATTATACTTCTCAGAATACAACAGGTAATGAATAATGGAATTGTTCACAGGGCTTTTAAAGTTGCATTTAAAGAATGAGATAAAAATATATTATAGAATTTTCTACCAGAGCATCTTGTATTCATCAAGGTTGGCTATCAATTGAAATTTCTTAAATTCATGCTTAAATCTTAACCTTTAAATTGTATATACACTATTATTTTAAAAATAAAAACAGACAGTGAAAATATAGAAATGCAGTAATTTATTTTAAAATCTAATAATAAATGCTATCTGGATTGAGTGAGTCATCTAGACAAGAGACAGTGTTATATGATTATTACTAACATATAAAAATATTGAACTGGAGACAGTTTCAGCTTATTATATGCCTAGGAATAAGGAGAGTGAGTCCGGAGGGATGGGAAGGAAGAGGAACACAGACGATGCACTTGCCCATCACAATAGAACACATGGAAAATGATATTCTTTGTATTCGGCCCATTGAATTTTAATAAAATCAGATGTTATATTACAGTGTTTATCCAATATAAGTTCTGTTGAACAGTCTTTCATTAACCAATTAGCTCAATTTACCTATATTCCCTGTTTTCTCCCTAAACCCTGCTGAATTAAGGATAGGTCACATTGAATGCTTTCAGAGTTCCCTACGGGGGTACTGCTGCTCCCACTTCTTGAGTTGTATGCCTACCAGCTTCCCACCTTATTGAAAACCAGCAGAAACTTGATATTTAAGAGTTCATTCCAAAGTATATTTTATTTACTAGTTTTGATATGTGCCCTCAAACAATTATATGCAGTAATGGCAGACAGGTAAAGACCACTAATCCTGCAAATGGATATAAAATAGCAAAAAAAAAAAAAAAAAAAAAAAGAAAAGAAAAGAAAATGTTAAATTGTGAAAAAAGTGTAGAAGAGGGGGGTGATATAAACAAAAGTCAAAGAAGGAAACAGTAAAACAAATGAAAAACATGGTGAAGTTTGGTGAAAATAACAGAGCCGGTATGTGTAATCATATTTCCTTAGATGAAGATTTCCTTTATGGTTTTTACTCTGGCATCGTTAAATTTCTGGTGAGTGTGAGTGGCATTATCCAAAGATTCCTTTTATTTTTATTTCTAATTTTCTCTAAAAGTGAATAGGCATTTAGACATTGGAAATTACTTAATTTTTTTTCTGTAATAATAATAGTTAACGTTTATGTAGCACTAATTCTACGTCAGGCTTTATGTTTTCTGCATTAGATGTAAATTCATTTGATCCTTACAACAACCTATGAGGATGCTCTATTATAATCTCATTTTATGGTTGAAAAAACTAAGTCAGCTAAACACTGGGGCCTATTCACTGGAAACTCATATTCCCATCCCATCAAACACACAAATCATGTTTTATTGTAAATTTCAAATTGCAGAAAACAGATTCTTTTAGATTTTATGTGTCTTCTGGGCCAAACATATCACTTTACACCTGAGGAAACTCAGGTTCAAAGAAGAGAAAAGAGAAAGAGAGACAGAGAAAATGAATGATGGGCCTTCGTAAGTTTTCTGGTCTTCACGTTAGTGCCTTCGCTCGCTAAATATTGGGGCAGGTCAATAGAACCTTAATCAAAACCCTGATACATTTTTAACTTCATATTCAAATTGATGTAGCCATTGCAAATTTTCAGCTTTCAAATTTTCATGTGAATCCTGGAGATAATCTGCATGTTGAAACAAATTCTTTTTACAAAACCTGGAGGCAAACCAACATTTCAACACATAGGAAACTCATCTTTGGCCTGAATTTTTCCCATGTCTGAGATAGCACAAATATTTTTTGTTAAGGACAGCTGCCCCATTTCAGGCAAAACCTATATTTTAATCTATTTGCATACATAGGTCATGGCTAAAACCCAGTTTGTAGTACTAGTATCAAATAATATCTGCTTATGTTAGCAGCAGTGAAGAATAATCATCTATTAGAAGAAGTAAAGCCATTTATCAACATTAAAAATATTGAAATTTTATGAGAAAATCTAATATCTATAGAGTTCATCCTACCTGAGAAATATAATGTTAAAGACTATAACTTTTGATGACTGTGAAAGACTCAAATATTCAATTAAATTTTTAAAAATAAAAGTGTAAACACAGCTGCTATTAATAAAATTACTACTACTTTTTTAGCATTTAGAGAGCACTGTCCATATTTTTTTTTTTACTTAGAATTGGAGCAAAATAACGTAGATAATAAACCATCTATTTTATTCTGTATCTAGGAATTTAACATAAGTGTAAAATATTTTTCTCAAGTCTAATGGTCTGGCATTATGAAAGTTTTCCAAATTAAATCTACTTTATTAACATTTAAAAGCAGGTGATGACAGGAGCTAATAAAGAGAAAATTATATGTTTAAAAGGTGAATATTTTTTCAGTTTTCTCTACAAAGATTTATTTTTTAGAATTGTTTTTCTGTACTATACATGATTTTCTTGAGGAGACTTGGCCTTGATATTTCTTAGATTTATTTGAAATGTATTAGATTTTGTGTTCTTCAATTGACTGAAAAAAAGCATGTCCCTTTCAGGGCTTCTCATAAATGTATCAGTTATTCAAAGGATAACCCCTTAATTAGTGCCACAGGCCATATTATTCTCTGTTATTAAAACAGTATGGTAGCTTTATCAAAACAGTAAGGAATTTAATTGAGGCTAAAATTTATTTGTGGAATATTAAATACATTTGGAATTTAGGCTCCTGAATTGTACCTTGCAAGTATTCAGAGTACCATTGGCTGATTAGCTACTGAAAGTGCATGAGTAATGTTAACTGAGCCTTTTCAAGCTTCAGATGCCGACATTTTTCAATATTAAAGTTATTATCAACTGTTATCCTTATATATAACTTTTCCTTTGTGGACTTTATTAGATTTTGTAGGAGGATGCCAAAAATACTTTCGCTCCAAGTGGAGAACTTCTTGTTTTAGATTAATTACCTTTCACTGCTCTGCCAGATAGGTATATTTGAAAAAACATTAAAAATAGCAAATTAGCTCTTAGCTAAGAAGTCAGCTTTCATCAGAAGAACCTAATATCTATTAAAAGAAATATAAATAACTCTTCCAAGTTCACCGATCTACTCTAAATCTAAAATATGAAATATACATAAACTTTAGGTTGTAGCTCAGTTCAATTCAACATGCATTTATTGACCAAGTTCTTTGTTAAGCTCGGGAGACAAAAGATAAATAAGACATGATTCCTGTCCTTGAGGATCATTCAGTTCATCAAGGAAAGACTGATCAATAAGCACATAATGTCAATACAGTGTGGTGCTGCAATAGAAGTATATGCAAGCTGATGCTCAGCCTGAATATGTCATGTGATCCTTTTAGCAGTTTTGCTAAGATTCTATAGATTAGGTGTTGGCACACTTTTTCTTTGAAGGGCCAGATAGTGAATGTTTTCAATTTTGCTGGCTGTATAATTTGTGTCACCGCTACTCAACTCTTGCATTGTGGCTCAAGAGCAGCCATATACAATAAATAAAGAAATGGGCATGGTGAGCGATACCATCCCCTGGTATAAATAATCAGTGCCTGCTGCCTAGGGCTGTACCTTAAACCTATTTACCATTCCCATCATGCATAGTTTCTTTTTTCTTTCTCTTCTATTCTCTATTTTCTTCTTATTCTTTTTTTATACTGAGTTGAAGCTGGAATCCATAATCATAATTAGTCATGCTTATAGCCCTAAGAACAGAGATGTCAGTCACTTATTTTGTAGAACTATCCATTGATAATAATAGCTATCATTTTAAAACTTTTTTGTATGGAGAGCATGCTCAATTATGTTATAACTCATTTAATTCTTAAAATTACCCTATGAGGTAGATATCATTTTCATTTACATATAAAGAAAGTAGGTCTTGGAGAGGGGACATGGAACAAGATTATGTAACTGACAAAAGATAGCAAGCAATATGTTAATTGCACTATCTCATAGCCATGACCTTTAAAACACTGCAGCATGCACAGAAAACTCCAGTCCTGTTTATAGGATCAATAGCTAGGGTGACCAAACACCTTGTCCTGGTTTTTCTGAAGGATTTCCCCACACAGGAGATTTTAGTGCTAAAACGAGAGAGATTCTAGGACAACCAAGATAATGTGGTCACTTTATCAATAGCTCCAGCTCCTCAATTCCAGTGATTTTCAAATTTTAATGTTCTTAAGAATCACCTGCAGATCTTTTGGTTCTGTGAGTGTGATTCTGATTCAGATTCAGATTGAATAGATAGACGGAGCCTGAGAATTTGCGTTTTCAACAAGCTCTTGGGTGATGTTGATGTTCCTTGTCTGTTTACATTTTTTTTAATTTCAGCATATTACAGAAGTATAAACGTTTAGGTTATACATATTGCCACTGCCTCACCCGAGTCAGAGCTTCAAGCATGTCGATCCCCCAGGCAGTGCACACCACACCCATTATGTGTGTGTATATCTATCCCCACCTCCCCTTCCCATCTGCCTGACACCCAATGAATGTTACTACTATATGTGCACTTAAGTGTTGATCTGTTAATACCAATTTGATGGTGCGTACATGTGGTGCTTATTTTTCCATTCTTGGGATACTTCACTTGGTAGAATGGGCTCCAGCTCTATCCAGGATAATACAAGAGGTGCTAGATCACCATTGATTTTTGTGGCTGAGTAGAACTCCATGGTATACATATACCACAGTTTATTAATCTACTCATGTATTGATGGGCACTTGAGTTGTTTCCACACCTTTGCAATTGTTAATTGTGGTGCTATAAACATTCTAGTGCATATGTCTTTTTTATGGAACCAAAGAAGACCACATATAGCAAAACAATCTTAGGCAAAAATAACAAATTGGGTGGCATCAATTTACCAGACTTCAGGCTATACTACAAGGCTATAGTAACTAAAACAGCATTGTACTGGCACAAGAACAGAAGCATAGACAAATGGAATAGAACTGAGAACCCAGATATAAAATGATCCTCATATAGCCATGTAATCTTTGACAAAGCAGACAAAAACATACACTAGGGAAAAGAATCCTTATTCAATAAATTGTGCTGGGAAAATTGGATAGCCATATGTAGAAGACTGAAATAGGATTCATATTTCTCACCTGTCACAAAAATCAACTCATGGTAGATAACAGACTTAAACCTAAGGCTTGAAACTGTAAGAATTCTAGAAAAAACTGTTGGAAAAACTCTTATAGATGTTGTCCTAGGCAAATAATTTATGAAAAAGACTGCAAAGGCAATCACAGCAACAACAAAAATAAATAAATGGGACCTGAGCAAATTAAAAAGCTTCTGCACAGCCAAGGAAACTATCACGAGAGCAAACAGACAACCTACAGAATGGGAGAAAATATTCACATTCTATACACCTGATAAAGGGCTGATAACTAGTATCTATATAGAACTCAGGAAAATCAGCAAGAAACAATCAAACAACCCTATCAAAAAGTGGGCAAGGGACATAAACAGAAACTTTTCAAAAGACAGCAGACTAATGGCCAACAAACATATGAAAAAATGCTCAACATCTTTAATCATCAGGAAAACACAAATCAAAACCACAATGGGATATCATTTAACTCCAGTGAGAATGACTTTTATCAAAAAGTGCCCCAAACAATAAATGTTGGCATGGGTGTGGAGAGATAGTGGAACACTTATACACTGCTGGTGGGATTGCAAACTAGTACAACCTCTGGAAAGTAATATGGAGATACCTCAAAGAGCTATAAGTAGATACCATTTGATCCAGCAATCCCATTATTGGGCATCTACCCAAAGGAAAAAAAGACATTTTATAAAATGAACAGCTATCCAGGATCTGTTCAATGAACCTGGTGGAATTTGACCAAAGTGATGTGGACCACTTCCAGGGCTGCAGGACTACATCACAAAAACTTTCCTCCACAGAGGCCATTTGCTGAAGATAGCAGATATGAGATGGAAAATGCCTTTGTTCTTGAATCACCTCTAGGACCAGAGCCTCTTGCTGATCAAGAACATTCACTTGGGATTCTACATAAGAGAAAAATAAACTTCATTCTATTGTGTAAGTCCACTTAGATTTTGAAATTTATCTGTTTTAGCAATTACCATTACCCTAATTATTAATAGTAAATATCCTTTCTTCCTTTCTTCTTTCTTCTCTTCCTTCTTCCTTTTTTCCTTTCCATTGTTTTTTCTTTTTTTTAATGAATTAATTAATTTATTTATTTTGAAAGAAAATTGGATTAGCTGTATTAATTTTGTACAAAACAAATTTCAAAGCAAGGAAAATTATTAGTGATAAAGAGATGCATTACACAGTAATAAAGGATTCCATTCTACAGCATATACTTCTTAAT
>CAUYRT010036964.1:0-13327 GCA_963574885.1 Lepilemur ruficaudatus | reverse complement strand
CTTGCTGATAGGGACAGCAATGAACCCAGTTTATGCGGCAGGAAAAAAAAAAGGTCATTTGTCAAGCTTGAAGAATTCAGACAGCCATTTGCGTGTTTCACTGATAGGATTTTATTAACATTGTACATAGATTTCATACTTGAATTAAAAAAAGAACTTCATTTTTTCTAGTATCAAAACAGTTATCTTTTAAAAATATTAATACCTTGAAAAACTTTAATACAATTGTTTTGTTACATATTAAATATTCACCTAAAATCTCAGTCACTTCTCTCCCATCTCTCTCTCCTAGAATGTTGCCTCACTATCCCTACCATTTTTTTCTTTTTTTTTCTTTTTTTGGCATCTTTCATGCTTATCCCAGAGAAGAATTAAAAGGAAAATATTTTCCTTTAAATCCACTATTTTTTTCAAAAGAAGGGAAAGGAGAAGACAATGACAACATTAAACATTACATTGAAGATTCTCATTAGCCAGGCAGCTCACCTGCAGAGCTAGGCTCTGGTTTGCACACACCCAGATCTCACTGGGTGTCAGTTCTTCCCTGAAACTGCTAGTGATACTGACCCAACAGCACCCTCTCGTGGCCACACTGAATCAAAGCGCCCAACAACACAGGAAGGTACATAGGCGCTGGATTATTTGGACATTAGGTGTTGGAAGTCTAGACATGGAGATCACAAGACAACTGGCCTCCCGGAAACCCACTCTCGACACAGGCTGCCTACAGCCACTCAGTGCAAAGTCCCAAGAATGCCAGCTTTACACGACACCGAAATGCTCCATCAAAAGCTGGACTCTGGTAAGGTTTTCTTTTGGCCTAAAGACAGAGCGTGGTATTTGACCTTCTGCAAGATGCCGTAAGATGTCTGCTTCCCCAGAACGCTCCTCTGTGACGTGCCAAGGCCACTGCCTCTCGCGGGCCTGCCGGCTTTGCGAGGGAGGTGGAGAGAGCTGGGGGCCGTCTGGACGTCCCTCTCGAGATGGCTGCCCAGGCCCCTGGCCAGGCTCTCTCGGATCCGGAGGGAAGGGGATGAGCCTCGAGCCTGCTCCTTCATGGCGGGGCTCAGCCTGCCACTCTGCAGGGATGCTGGGGGTGCCGGGATGCAAACCTCTGCCCTGTCATTCCTCTTATTCTCCATCTTCCAAACACAGACCTCAGCAGGGTGTCTGTTCCCTGCAGGGGTCTGTCCCCCTGGGATTCCCTTTCCTCCGCATTAGCCCTTGTCTTGGCCAAGGTTCCTCGCCTACTCTCCAGACAGTCCTGTGGAGGGCGAAGGTGGGCCGTTCCTGCTTTCTGCCTGGCCGCTCCCCTTCAGTTCGTGGCCTTCTGCCCCTCTGCTCAAGCTGCCTTCTCATTCTCCATGGAAGACATAACAGTGAGGGGCAGGTCCAACTTTTTGGGAAGCCTGATATCCTGACCTGCATTTTCCTTTAGTTTCCTTACTGTGTTTAGATCATCTGAGCTTCCAGGGCCCAGACGGTGGTTGGGGTGGCCCGAGGGACAGGGCACCTCAGCCAGTCCTCTTTCGCTGGCTCGCCCACCTTCTTCGCCTTTAGCAGAGACGGTGACGTTTGACCTCGGCGAGGCCGACTTCTCCTCACCAGCAGCGCCCATCAGCAGCGGCACAATGGACTGGCTCGTGGATCGAGGTGTCTTCGTCTGGACTCCGAATACTCCACCAAGTCGACAGACGCACCGGGTGGTTTCTCCCGGGGTCTGAAGGACCACCGGAGGGGCATGGTCCTGAAGGGTCCCTGCTTGGCTCGGGAAGGGGTGGGCACCTTCATGCTGATGCTTCTGCCTTGCACACCCCGTACCAAAAGCCTGGACTGCGGCCCTCCTGAAAGAGACACCAAGACCATCAGTACCCAAATGACCCTCGAGCTGCAACACCCATCATCTAACGAACATTACTGAGCACTTCTGACATAAAAGGCAGTGGGCTGGGCAACAGGGACATGGCAGTGAGCAAGACACACAGGGTTCCGGCCCTCAGGCAACGGCAATGGTTTTGCCCACTGTCCCACAGAATCCATTTACATATCTGCAGTTACATATCTGCACAAGGGCTTTCATTGTGCCTCACATATCCACCCACTAATACATTCAGATGATAGTTAATGAGCACCTACTGTGTGCCAAGGACTGTCTCCAGTGCTGGGAATACAGTCTGTCCTTATGGGGTTTGGCAACAGCAAAAATCTGTGATATCATGTGATGTAGTGACAAGAGCTATAACAAGAAATAAGGCATGGTAAGGGGACACAGGGTGGCAAGTGAGTGATGACTGTGATTTGAGGAGGGACACGAGGGAGGGAGGGGGCTATGTGGAGATCTGGAAAAAACAGGCTCCAGGCAGAAAGAGCAGCAGGTGCAAAGGCCCTGAGGCAGAGGTGATGTTGGAGGGCCAGACACAGAGCGAGCCAGACCCATGGAAGGTAACTATGTGCCTGGGCAGCACAGACACCCAATAAAGATCTGTCTTTGAGGCATCTGGCCCTAAGAGTTAACATCATTTCCACCTACCTTTAAACATTTCTATGAAAAGGAATGCTCAGGAAATGTTCTTCTTTTTCCAAGTCATATTAGGTTCTTGTACCTTACAAGGGCAACAATCTCAGGTATCCTACGCCGGGCCAGGGGGAAGAAATGAACTGTGTGCTTAATATTATCAGAGCTGTCACATACACCTTCACTGTGTGCTTTGCAATATCTGTATATAGTTGGGAACAAGTTTTTGATATTACTGTTCTTTTTTTTGTCAAGTGTCATTCTTCTTTAAATTTTTATATACATTAAAGCTCTTATTTTTCTTTTCAATATACTCTACTTAGAACTTTAAAAAATAAACTTTCTTTTTCAGTACCTCTTGTTTCCTGTGTTAGCCTTGGAAACATTTAAAAATACATCTTCCCTAGAACTCTTCTGTGCAAATAATAAACATAAATAATATTAACATCTATGTTATATATATCAAAAAAGGCCTTGAAATCAAGGTTTCCATGGCAGCCAGTCAGCTGTGACCCCCTGAAGGTGCTCCTAGAAGTAGTCCGTGGTATGTCCCTGTAAGTCCTGCTCTGCCTGAGGGGGCCTGGACAGGAACTCCCCGACCTGCTTGTCCATCTGCAAACTGCTTCGGGAGAACTGTAGGACACTCCCCATCCCACTGACCAGCGACAGGGAAGAAATCCAGTTGATCGAGCTGAAGTTGGGCAGGTTGAAGAGGGACGACAGGGGGGCCACCCTGCCAACACTTGTGGATTTCACCTTGGACTCCTCAGGACACCCTTCTGGAACAGCTGCCCCCCACCGGGAGGACCCCGGGGACTGTGCACTCAGCCCCTCCGGTAGGATGTCATCCCTCAATGGCACGCTGTTGTCCACCACGCTGGGTCACCCACTGGCCTCTGGGGAGCAGGCTGGCTGCTGTGTGTGCCAAGAAGCCTGAGAAGTACAGTCCTGGGAGACACAGTCCCGGGACAGGGATGCAGAGGAGCTGATGGTCCTCCCCACTGAGTGCTCAGTTCTCAGGTCTCCCTCGAGACGTCCCTGAGCAAAGGTCTCTTTGGGAATGTTGAGTCTCTTGCTGGCTGACTGGCGTCCCAGCTGCAGTGGGCTGGGGAAAAGGCTTCCCTGCAGGGCTTTGAAAAATAATCTGGGTAGCAGTGCGGCGACAGGCGCTATGAGGCAAGTCAAGTAAAACACAGGGTCGCCCAGTAGCGTCTGCATAGTCCAATAAGGGTTGGACGGAGGGTAGCACGCCGCACAGGAAGCATTGTAAATCAAGGCCACAGTGAAAAACAAAAGGGTACTGAAGCCACAAGTGATCCAGTTGAGCCAGGTCCAAGTTCTGGTTTCAATACCCAGGTGCAGTAGGAAGGTGAACAGCGCGATGGCCGTGATGGGGGTCCCCCAGGTGAACAGGTCCACATTCGAATTGTAGTAGGCCAAGTAAGGAATGAAAAAGCAAACCAGGCTCTGGGAGGCAGCATCAACCATGTATAACCAGAACATTTGTGGTCGGTATTCCTCCATGTTCTGGCCGCTCCTGTAGAGCTGCGGCTTGGTCAGCAGCACGTGGGCCGGCACGTCCTTGTCCGGCACCCCAGTCATGAGCTGGGGAAGCAATGAGAAGAGCAGATTGAAGAAGATTAGATAACACTGGTCAATCATGGCAGATGCAGAGAAGCCACAGTAAAACTGGAACCAAAACAGGAGGCCCACGAACATCGTGTTTTTGTAGAAGTACAGCACCATGTTGGCTAGTCGGGAATAGCACCAATGTCCGTGAACAACCAAGAGTCTCTCCAGGTAGTGGAATCTCGGCACGGCAAAGTCGCTGGCCATCACTGCCTGTGTGCCCTCCTGGCCCGAGATTCCCACACCCACATCTGCCACTTGGATCATGCTGACGTCATTGGCTCCATCACCTATGGCCAGGGTCATGGCCTTGAGCTTGCTTCTGACCAGCTTCGCCACCATACTCTTCTGCAGAGGTGTTGATCGACAGCAGAGGACTGACCGGCATTGTTCGGCAAGGAAGAGAAACTTGTCCTCCAGGTTTTTCTCGAGGGCATACGCCAGACTTCGCCCATCAATCACAAGGCTTGGGCTGGGGTTGGAGGCAGTGGACGCAGGGGTCGGGCAGAGAGGAGAGAACCCCACGCTCACTTTCCCTTCTGTCTTCTCAGGGGTGCTGTGGAGGCCTCTGGACTGCACATAGCATAGGCACTGGTCCAGCAGGGCGGCACACGCTTCCTGAAACGGACATGAGAGGGCGGTGCGGTTCACTCGGAGCCGCGCAGTGGACTCCACCACCCCCTTGATGCCTCTAGGGCTGATACCTTCCAGGGCTCCAGGCTGTGGCGTCTGGCTGCCCGGAAGGCCACCCTCCGGACACCGTGAAGGTCAGCTGAAGAGGATGACAGTCCACACAGAAGAGAAAGAACTGGTCTAGTTTTCTGTATGATTCTACTTGAATGCCCAGGACACAGTGCAGAGGCTGGAATGGAATGTCTCCACCTTGGGGGGCCTGACCGGATGACCGCTGGACTGCTGGCCGGTTAGACAGAAGGCCCTCCACGCACTTCGCCATAGTTCCCTGAGGCCCTCACTAACCTTTCTTGTTTTCTACCAAGGTAGCAACAGTAGGGCGCAAAGCTCTTTAAAAGCCTTATGATTAGCCCCTAAAGAAATGTGATTACCAGTGTTCTCCCTAAGCTCTCCAGTTCTACCAGCAAATGAAAAAAATAAAGCATAATTACTGAGGCTTTCAATCAGCAAAACTGGATCTGAATTCCAGAGAAGAGGAAAAGCTACTGGGGAACCTGCACTAGGAATCAGAGTCGGGCACTGGAGACCCAGGAGAGTGGACGTCCTCCACGACCACACACGTCTGCAGACTGGAGAGGCTGCTGGGCTCTGCAGACAGTGAGCCCACTGAGTAGTGACCAGTTCCCTACAATGCACTGTGGAAACCAACAAACCCTTACTGAGGATCTTTCTTATTCAGAAAACTAACTGAGACTAGAGCAAAGAAAACTGGAAGTCACAGCTATTGCCCCTAGGGCAAAAGGCAGGCAGCTGGACACACTCATGAACACAGAAAATCAGAAGCCAAATGTGCAACAGTGTTACTGGACTTGGAGAGGAGGGAGAGGAATTTGCTTCCGGGGCAAGGAAAGGGATGCTGTGGTAACTGGGGAAAGCCCTGAGAAAGATGCAGGATGTCATGTAGGAACACCAGGAGTTCCCAGTCCTGAGCTTAGAGCACTGATAAAACATGTTCCGGCTGGCAGGATGAAGGGGCAACGACCTGAGAACTCTGGAAGTAAAAGTGGCAGCTGGATGGGAGAAGAAGACTGGCATGCTAAGGATGCTGAAGGGTGCTGGGGTTTCCATGTTCACTCTGGAAGCCCCTGGATTGCCCCAAGGCATACAGGAACCCAGAAGTGGGCTCTGGGACAGGGACAGAGAGAGCTCCAGGAGAAGCCCTCTAGCTCTGGCTTGAGGAGCAAAAAAGGGAGCTCCCCATGCTCAGAGAAGCCGGAGGAAATCCCCACTTTTATTTATTTTTCTTCCTCTATTCTCTTGACCTCAGTCCGAGGCAATTTTGCTACAGTGGCTGTGCAGGGGCAGCGGCAGCAGCAGGATCGTCTGCTGCCGGAGTCTGTGAGGATGAACCTCCTTGTCTATCAGAGAAGCTGTGGTGCTTTGTTCTTCCTGTCCCTCCACGACTTGGCCCCAGACATGGGTGAAGGCACAGAAAATACAAGGCAGAACAAGGTAACTCAAACTCCAGCTCTCTTGCCAGAGGGCTGACACGGGATTCCTGAGGCACAGAAGGTACTGGGAAGATTGTAAAGAGGGAGGAGCTTGGCTAACTGACCCCACGATGCTGTTTATGAATTCCTGGGCTCACACATAAGCTGTGCATGCCTGGACAGCATCCTAAACTGTATAACAAAGCCTTTGAGAATCAAACTCTGGAATAGACTGCCACTCAAGTTCGAACCCAACCTCTGGAGGGCAAAAATGTGAAACAGGTTCTAATAAACAAATCTGCCTTTGAAACCAACACCCAGAGGCGGTTTAGAGCACACAACCTAACCCAACAGCCTTGATTACCTGCTTAAAATCCACATTCTCCAGAGCAATTGAAAATGACCTGAGTGACATAATATTCAAAGTGCCCACGATACAATCCAAAACTTCTCAGCACACAAAGAACCAGGAAAATCTCAACTTATGTGAAAAAAGACAATTAACAGAAGCCATGGACAATCAAGATGACATATATACTGGAATTATCTGACAAAGACTTTAAAACAGCCATTATAAAAGTATTCCAAGAAGTAAGGTTCAGCATTCTGGAAATGAATAGAATGACATAAAGTCTCAGCAAAAACAAACAAACAAACAAAAAACCCAGAACATATGTAGAAGAAGCAAATAGAAATTTCAGAACCAAAAAATACATTAACCCAAATAAGAAGCTCACTGGATTCCAAATCATTTACGTAAATATTCTGCATTCAGGGAGATGAGCTGTAACTCCACATTCCTCAAGGGTGAGCTGTGCATAATGGCTTCCTTCAAAAGAATTCAGTATAGAAAGAGGCAAAAATGGTAAGTGTACAGTACATGAACCTAACACAAGGGCAAGAGCAGCAGTGATGTCATGTTGACAGTGTGTACCCTTGATACGACATGATGAAAGTGGCGCTTTATCTCTGTGATCTTACTCCCCAAAACCTGCACCTGCACTTTACTCATAAAACAATATAGGAAGATCCTACAAAAAATATCTGACCAGGACTCTTCAAAACAGCCAATGTCATTAAAAACAAAGAAAGTCTGAGAAACTGTCACAGCCAAGAAGAGCCCAAGAAGGCATGATGACTAAATGTAATGTGGGATCCTGGATGAGAAAAGGACATTAGGTAAAAACCAAGGCAATCTGAATATACTATGGGCTTAGAAAGCAATAATGTATCAATCTGGTTCATTAATACAACAAATGTACTATGCCAATGTAAGATTAATAATAGGAGAAATTGTATACGGCATATATGAGAAATCTCTGTACTCTCTTTACACTTTTTCTAGAAGTCTAAAATCTTTCTATATATGAAGTTTATTTAAAAAAACTGAATGGGCTCAGTAGCAGAATGAAGATGACAGAAGAAAGAGCCAGTGGACTCCAAGATAGATCAATAGAATGATCCAACTTGAACAACACAGAAAAAGTTTGAAAAAACTATATGAAGAGAGCCTCAGGGACCTTTCAGGAATACCAAAAAGCCTAGCATTCACGTCCACAGCTGAGCGGATGGTAAGGAAAAAGTATAGTGCAGAAAAAGTGTTTGAAGAAATAATGGCTGAAAACTCCCCAAACTTGGTGAAAGATATAACCCCACAGATTCAAGAAGCTTAGCAAATCTCAGAGTATAGCCCTAAAGAAATCCATACCCAAGCACATCATAACCAACCTGCCTAAAACTAAAAAGGAAAAAATCCTAAAAGCAGCCAGGTAAAAAAAAAATTCATTAGTTATAGGGTAACAATGATTCAAATGACTTGTATTTCTCATTAGCAACCAGAATTGAAACAAAATTTTTCAAGTGATGAAAGGAAAGAATTGCCATTTCAATCTTCTATATCCAGTGAAAATACCCTCCAGGAATGAAGGTGAAATAAAGACATTGTTTGATGAAGGAAAGTAACAGAATTTGTTGCAAGCAGAGCTGCTCTGAAGGAAGTGCTAAAGGAAATTCTTCGGACAAAAAGGAAATCATGCCACAAGGAAACTTGGAACATCTTTTGTTTGCTAACACCTAATACACAACTGAATCACACCCTTTACCAACTGGATATAATTGACACTTGTAGACCACACCAGCAAACAACAGCATAATACACATTCTTTTCAGGTGCATATGAACATTTTCCAAAATAGATCATAGACTGGGTCATTAAAAAGACCAACAAACAAATAAGCTTTTGCAAATTTGAAAGAATTCAAATCATAAAAAGCATGTTCTCTGACAATAATGAAATTAGACTAGAAATTAGTAACAGAAAGATAACAGAAACCCCAAAAACACTTGGAAATGAAATAAACAGTTCTAAATAACTTATGAAGATGGCCTCATCAATTACTAATAATAACTGAGGATGGCCAACATTATTTTAATGCTGAATTTTGTTTTGAAATAAAAAAAAAACTCCTGACCCATATTCCTCACAAATATAGATGATAAAATCCGCAACAAAGTATTAGCAAATAGGATCCAGCGATATATAAAAAGAATATATGAACTACTGGAGTTTATTCGAGGAACAAAAAGCTGGTTCATTATTTGCAAAATCAATGTAATGTACCATATTTGTAGTTGAAAGAAGAAAAACCATATGAAAAACCATTTGACAAAATTCAACACCCATTCATGATTTAAAAAACTCTTAGATAAGAAACTTCCTCGACATGATAAAGAACACCTACAGGACCCACACAGCTAACATTATACTTAATGGTAACAGACAGATGTTTTCTCTCTAACATAAGAAATAAGGCAATGATGTCTACTTTCACCACTCTTATTCAACTTCATACTGGAAGTCCTAACCAGTGCAATAAGGCAAGAAAAAGAAACAAAATGAATGCAGATTGGAAAGGAAGAAGAAAAACTGTTTGTTAGCAGATAAAATAATTGACTATAGAAAATCCGAAAGAATCTAAAATAAATTCCTAGAACTAATAAGCAAGCTTAGTGGAACAAAGAATATAAAGTTAGCATACAAAATCAATTATATTTCTATATACAGTTGACCTTTGAACAACACAGTGTGAACTCTGAAGGTCCACTTATATTCAGATTTTCTTCTGCCTCTGCCATCCCTGAAACAAGACCAACCCCTCCCTCCTCCTCAGCCTATTCAATGTGAAGACAACAAAGACGAGAACTTTATGATGATCCACTTCCACTTAATGAACAGTAAATATATTTTCTCTTCCTCATGATTTTCTTAATAACATTTTCTTTTCTCTAGCTTATCTTATTGTAAGAATACAGTATATAATACATATAACATAAAATATGTGTTAGTTAACTGTTTATGTTTATCAGTAAGGCTTCTCTAATCAACAGAAGGCTATTAGTAAAGATTTTCAGGAGTAAAAAGTCACATGCAGATTTTTGACTGCTTGGTGGGGGGTGGGGTTTGGCATTCCTAACCCCATGTTGTTCAAGGATCAACTGTACTATAAACAATTGCAAGATAAAATTTAAAAAATGCTATTTATATTACCTCCAAAAAAGTTATATAGTTATACAGATAGTCTCTCACTTACAATGGTTCAACTTAAGATTCTTCAACTTTATGATGGATTTATGCATATTTTCAACTTATGATATTTTGGCCTACAACGGGTTTATTGAGACGTAACCTCATCTTAAGTCGAGGAGCATCTGTACTTGGGTACATATCTAATAAAACATGTATATGATATGTATCCTAAAAATTATAAAATGCTGTTGAAAGAAATGAAAGAAGACCTAAAAAGTTGAGAGCTATATCATGTTCTTAGATTAGACAATCAATATAATAAAAATATCTTCTCTCCACAAATTGATATATAAATTTAACACGATTCAAACCTAAATTCCAGTAGGAATTTTTGTAGATAGGGAAAAATTGATTTAAAATTCAAATATAAAGGCAAATGAACAGACTTGCCTAAAGAATTCTAAATAAGAATTAAGTTGGAGGAATCACACCACCTATTTTCCAGACATATAAAAAACTATAGTAATCAAACTACTGCAGTCAATATGGCATGGTATTGGTGAAGGGACAGACACATAGATCAATAGAACAGAATAGAAAGTCTAGAAACAGACCCACACAAATATGACTAATTGACTTTTGACAAAGTTTCAAAGACAATTCAATGGAAAAAAGATAGTTTCAATCAGATTGTGCTGGATTAATTGGACAGCTACATGCAGAAAGAGGAAGTTTAACCTAAACTTCATACCTTATGTAAAAATTTACATGAAATGGAGTGTGTCTATAGATAAGATGTTAAACTGTAATGCTTTTAGAAGAAAACCTAGGAGAAAATCTTCATGGTTAGGCACATCTTAGACATGACATCAAAAACATGATCCATAAAAAAAAGTGCATTAAAATTCATCAAAATTAAAAACCTTTGTTTTGCGAAAGACACTATTAAGAAAATAAAAAGACAAGACAGGGATAAAATATTTGCAAATCACATACTTGACAAAGGACTTATATAGAGAATATATGAAGAATTCTCAAAAGCAAATGAATAACTCAATTAAAAAGTGGAAAAATATTTGAATAGACAATTCATCAAAGAGCACATATGAATGGGAAATAAGCACATGAAAAGACGTTCAACTTCATTAGCCACTAGCGAAATGCAAATTAAAAACCATAGGGAGATAGCACTACACACCGGTTAGAATGGCTGGCAGAAAAAAAATCAATGACAATCCCAAGTGCTGATGAGGACTGGAACAAACAGCACAGCACTCTGGAACACAGGCGGGCAGCTTCGCACAAGCTTAGACACACACACTGAACATCTGACCCAGCAACCTCACTCCTAGGGATTCACCCTAAAGAAGTAAAAACTTATGTCCACACAAAAACCTGTACACAAACGTTTACAGCAGCTCTATTCATAGTTGTCAAAAAAAGAGAAACAACTGGAATGTCCTCCGTGGAGTGCATGGATATGCAAAGTGTGGCAATCCATATGATGGGATAGTACTCAGCAGTCAGGAGGAATAAACTACAGACACACAAACACCTCGGAAGAATCTCAGAGACAGGAAAGAAGCCAGCCTCCCAAAGTTACACACCCTATTATGCTGCTTTGCATTCTAGAAAAGACAAAACTATAGTTACGGAGAACAGGTCAGGGGCTTTCAGAGGTTAGTGAAAGAGAGAAATTACAACTACAAAGGAGTAGCATGAGGGAATTTTGCGGGGCGATGCTCTCCTGGATCTTGGTTATGGTGGTGGTTACACAAATCTATGCATGTGTTAAAATTCACATTAACTGTATAACAAAAAAGTCAGTTTTACTGTACACTAATTAAAAAGAAATTAAATACAGCAATGACCAGGTCATCAGGTCAACTGTTAAACATAAATCTCTAAACTTTCTTCAAGTCCCTTTAAAAATAAAAAAGGCCCTGGCCCAGGCGCAGGCTCTGTAGCAGAGGGCCTGGGAGTAGGTGTGAGACGGAGGGGCGTTCCAGCTGATGCGGAAGCGAAGAGACAGCAGGTCTTGGAATGGTGGGAGTCTGGATAGAAAGGGACCTTAGAGCCACTGGCTGGAGGTGAAGGGAGGGCTCGCAATGGTACCTGCGTGGACATGAGGGCGTTAGCGGGCAGCCTTTGCTACATTTACAGATGGATGCCAAGGAGGGGGAGGCCCTGGAGGCCAGGAGATGGGATGGAGGCTGCTGCAACAACGCAGGGAGCAGAAATGTCCTCTACCGAGGCCGTCTCAGAAGGGGATGCTCCCAAGTGGCTCTCAGCACAGAGTCCCGGGGTCTTGACAGTTGACAGTGAGGGTGAGGATGGAGAGGGGTTGGGGAGATGTGAACGTGGGCCGCAGAGGAGCCGTGGTGGCCTTGGCCATGCTGGGAAGGCCAGGGAGGAGTGGGTCAGGCACAGCAAGGAGGGTCCCTGCTCTGTTCAGGAAGCCCGGGAGCCAAGCCAGCTCAGGGAAATGTTTCGAGTAGGAGCTCGGGCGAGGATTCAGAGCCCAGACCGGGGCAATACATAAAGTAGATACTCCGCACATATGTGGGGGTTTAAATAGATAAAGGCAACTGGATGGAAAAAAACCCCAGTGCCTCTTGGGGCATCCCAGGACAGCCGAGGGTTGAGAAATCAGTGCTAAATGGTCCACTGCCCTGGCTCCACTTCTTAGGCACACGTGGAATCATAAAATTCTCTGATACTACTGACACGGACAGTATGTTAGGAAAAGGCAGGGTAAACTTTGCATTAATAAAGCCCAGATGTGCATTCCTTTGGTACTAAGAAATTCCAGCAAATTCTACATCTTCCCAGGAAGTGACAAGCCCCAGAAACACAACACAGGTGCCAAGAGGAATGCAAAGGGCAAGGGTCCTTCTCACAGCAGCTGCCAGAAATGGAAGCCCCCCACCCCCCACCCAGCAGCCTTCCAGCAGAGCCCCACCTAGGGGGTCCATTGGACAAGAGACCACCCCACCGTGGGGTGGGGAAACAAAGCCACCCTCAAATCCACCTACCTGGGATTCGGCGTTCAGGGTGATGACTTCCTCTTCATGGTCCAGCAGTTTGCAGGCACGTGCAATGTTAATGGATGTTTCTTGCTTGTCACCAGTGAGAACCCAAATCTGCAGGCCTGCTTGACGCAATTTAGCGATGGTTTCAGGGACTCCCTCTTGCAAGCGGCCTTCAATCCCAGTGGCACCCAGCAGGTGCAGATTTGTCTCCAGGCGAATGGCAGCCTGGAAGAGGAGCTCCTCGCGGTTGTCCACGGAGGATTCTGCTTCTAAGTGGCTTTGCAACCAGCAGGCATACCCTCCTTTGCTCAGAACCCTCTTGGCGATGCACAAGGTACGCAGCCTTCTACCGCGTACATGTTGAGGAAATTCTGAGTTTTGCTGCGGATCTTTTTTTGATGCCTTCCTCTGGCGTCCTCTGAGGAGCAGGGCAGCAGGAGATCCATGACCACCGAGTCGGCCCCTTTGGTGTAGACGTTGATCTCGTCGGTGATTGGGTGCC
>CAUYRT010036962.1:0-48693 GCA_963574885.1 Lepilemur ruficaudatus | reverse complement strand
AATAAATACAATGCTTGCCCTGTTAAAATATTAAGGTAAAATATTAATCAAACAATAAGAAATTTAATCTTGAAATTAGTATAACAATTCTTTATCAGTTTTGCTTAAAATGTTAAAATAAAAATTTTTTGTTTCCTTTTATTTTCTATATCATTCTCCATCCATTTCTTTTTTTGTTCTTATTTCAGAATATTACTGGGGGTACACACATTTTGGTTACATAATTTGCTTTTGTACAGTTTGAGTCCAAGTTATAAGTGTTTCCTTCACCCAGTTCATGTGCCCTGTACCCACTAGGTGTGAATTTGTCCATCCCCTACTATCCCCTCCCACCTACTTGACTTCCCTTGAGTTTTACCTCCATATGTGCACGTAAGTGTTGATCAGTTAGTTCCAATTTAGTACTGAGTACATGTAGTGTTTGTCTTTCTATTCTTGCGATACTTCATTAAGAAGAATGGCCTCCAGTTTCTTGTTCCATATTGACTCAAATGATGGTATGAAGTTAGAAGTTAAAGAATCCACAAGAGATAACCCACTTCATGGTGGTGATGGAGAACAAAGATCATGATGATGATGATGATAATCAGTGGTGAGGGCAATGAGGGTAAATTTTGATGTGATAGAAAGCAAAGGTAGAGAGAGGACAGGGATGTAGAAAGATGTATAGAAATACAGTTGAGGAAATAGCCCCTGGTCCACACTGACCCTCCAACATTGAAGAAAGTCCCCTGTCTAGGAAGCAGGGAAGGATTGAGAGCCACAGAGATCACTGGCCAGTTTAGATGCCCAGGTGTTAGATGTATGTATGAACAATCCTACTTCCACAGGAGAAAGTTGCCTTACCAGTAATTTTTTTTTCCCTCTGCATCTCTGCCATCCAAATGACATTTAGACATTATTACTTGTACCTACTCTCCTCACAAATTCAAACTGACCCAGATGAAGGAGGCATCTAGAACGTCACTATCAGTGAGGGATATGATTCAGGTTAATCAAATGCATTTTGGGGTAGCAGAAAGCAAGTGGATATTGTTTCTACCAAAGGAATATTTTTCTTTTGTATTTCTGTTTTATCCAACAGAGTTGCATTCCCCCTTAGTCTCTCCTTTTCCTTACCAACTTCTTCCCACACATCATATCTAAAGAGACCACACATTGAGGCATACACATTGCAAATAAGAAATAAACTAAGAATACATGAGAAATCAATACAAGGCCTGTGGACTTAACCAGACTGTCTAATAAACTCCACACCAAAAACTAGGACATAAAAGATTAGATTTTTCATCTGATCATTCCCCTCTCAAACTTGAACTGGAACATTCATTCTGGATAATTAGAATCAGAGCATTTGGAGCACAATTTTTTTTTCTCACTGTTTCAATTCCAAACTTTATTGGGTCTTTTATGAATACTTGCAGCCCATCTGTCTGCTTTTTTGATAAATTATTGAAAATTATTGCATGAATTATTGCTCCCTCTTTTCAACCTCTAAAGAGTCATTCAAGGGTTCTGAGCAAAGAAGAATCATTGCAGATTTGTGTTTTAGATCAATCCCCTTGGAGGCTATGGAGAACAGATTCAAAGTGAGTGAGGTTGGAAGCAGGAAATCCAGATAGAAGACTGTGGTAGCCTAGGTAAATGGTGATGAACTACTGAGCCAAGGCAGCGTGGTAGGGATGGAGAAGACAGTAGAGATCTTAAAAATTATATTTAGTGATTGATTGAATATATGGTTTAAGGAGACAGAATATGGAGGAAGAACAGGTTCAGGAGCAAAAATAAAGATTTTGTTTTGAAACAAGTGGAGTCTGTGGTCCTTACAGGTGAATCAGATGAAAAGGTCCAGCAGAGAGCTGTACTAACATGAAATTACGGAAACATTTGTGGAAGAATAAGAGACTAAAGCATCATCAACCTTCAGGTGATTGGAATGATGAGAATAGATGAGATAACTCAAGGAGAGTTCAGTGTGAGCAAGTAGCAGCTCATGGACAGAACTCTTAGCCACAAGATTAAAGGGTTAAGGGGAGAAATAAATGCCTGAGTGATAATGTACCAAATACAATCTATTAATATTCAGGGTTAGTCTCACCCTTCTAAGCACCCTGTTATACTTCAGGAACTGAAAGCCTAGAAACTACATCCCACCAACTCCTTCTCCAGTTGTGTTTCCATTTAGGTTATGTAAATAGAGGTGCTTACCTGAGAACAGAAATCAGAAGAAAAAAAGATGTGGTTTCCTCAAGCATCAGTAGATGGTCTTAGGTGGAATTACAGATTTACTAGGGGCTTTTGGCACTGTCCTGAGAATCAATCATTTCAGTGCTACCAACAGCAGAGATTTTTGGCTATATTTTACTGGGATTTTGTGAAGTTAGCAGCACCTTCCTTAAACTTTGCTCCTAAACCATTCCAATGGTTTTAATTTCCTGTATTAAATCTCTTCCTGTTCAAAATGCTCACAATAAGATATGTGTTCATGAAAAAACCTTTGCTAAGATAGTAAGTGTAGTGCCATCGAGGCATAAAGACAAACACATTTTTCAGTATGTTGAGAGTGAGTGACACATGAAAAAGTAGAGACAAGGAACATTGACACATTTTGAGAGGGGAACCCTTATGAGAGGGAGAGGAGACATGTTAAACGGCAGCTGAAAGGGGAGATGGATCAAAATAATTTGAGACTGTGTGCATGTGTGTGTGCATGCATGCATGTGATTTATGATAAAATAGAGTCAAACACATTCATAAACTAAGGCAAAAGCCAGTAGAAAGGGAGAAGGTGAAGATCTATGAAACAGTAACTATGACTGATAAAGTCAAAGCCTGGACTAGCTGGAAGGAGTCAGAGCCAGTGCTGGATAGGTTGACCATAAACAGGAGGAAGGATGTTCTATGCTTCTAAGATGAAAGCAAGAAAGATAATATGAATTGGGAAGTGGGAAGAGGTTCCATTTGCCCCAATGAAGTAGATTTCAAGTGCAGAGGACATCTGGGTTTGGCCACCCAGGCATTTATGCTACGTTCTTTTGGTGTTCAAACCCTGATTTCTCCTGGGGAACCACCCCATTTCATTTTCAACCCTGTGACTCTGGATTGGCACATACAGCCCAGTCCTAACCCAATGAGAACATCACATCCCACTGTCCATAGTGATTGGTCAAGGCATGTGTTGCAACTGGGGCTAATAGCATATGATGGGACATTTGCTCAGGCTCTGGTTGAGGCAGGTATACTTTCCTGCAGGGCTTCATGCAGAGAGAATATGAGTTATCCCATTCTATGGTAAGAAGAGTCTTTCTGAGAATGGAATCAGACCAGAAGGAGTGGAGCTGAGGAGAGAGAGATTGAGAAAAACCAGGTTTGGGTGATATAGTTCAAGCCCCTACTCTCAGTTTCATTTGAAGCCAGACCTTTTCTGGACTTTTCAAGTTGTTAAGCCAAAAAATTCCATTTTTGCCTAAGCCAGTTTGGGCTGGTTTTTCTCTCATTTGCTGAAAGAATGCTAAACCATATAGTGAGGATGTCTGCTGAAAGTGAAGGGAATAGGACACATTTTTTAAAATAAAAAGTGGACTGATAGCATAAACAGCAAAGGGAAGGATCTTACCCAATAATCACCCAGATAGGCCATAAAACACAGTTCAATGACTGAACTCAACCCTGCTAACATCAATCCCAAGTCAATAATTTGGTTTTTTTTTAATGTTCTCTGTCGCAACTAAAAGAACTGATTTTTTTTCAACACTTGGAATTGCTTTTGTGAAGTATGGACCACCTTTGGCTGGGCTCATATGACACCTAACATCTGGATAAAAATTGAAAAATGTGATGTCAACCATGTGTTTTGTCAAACACAATTACCAACCCCTGGGTAGTTAGAAAATATCTAATAATTGTTTCAGATTTCATCTGAATCATGTACACACGGCATTTGTGACCCAAAACTTCCACAGAATTAAGGAATATAATCCCTGCACCCACCATTCCTCTGTTTTACAAGTCAGCCCCCAGCCCAAATGTGATGTAAGCTTTTCCTCCCACTTAATATTTCCCTTGTGTGGTGTTTTCTCAATGCAAATGCATCAAAATTTCAGCTCCATGAGCAACTATCCATGTTGGAGTCATATGTCTTACATTTCAACTCTCAAGCAGAAAGGGCAGCAGAATTTAAAATACTCAAAGTGGAAGATAAATGTAGATTTAAAAGGGCAAAATTACTATTTTATTTTATCTTATTTTATTATTTTACTGGGAATGAAACTGATATTCAGGAAGATTAAGTAACTTGTGCAAGATCCCATTGCTAGTTAGTGGCTAAGCTGAAGCTTCAACCCATGACTTTTGACTAGTACCAGTACTACACTATACTACTTCTACCTGTCATAATCTGCTCAGAAGTAAATTTTGGTTATATTACTAGTTTGCAGTAAGGAGCATGTTGCAGCTGGAAAGACCTATAATAGTGTCAACCATTCCTAAAATGCTCTCTTCTAAATATCCAAAAAAAGTTCAGTCTTTAGAAATCTGAAAATTTCTTTGTATTATTAAGTATTTAAGTACCATAACCATTATCTCTCTGTCTCCCCACTGTTTCTGGGATTTACTGTACAAATATTTAATGCCAACTCATGTAGGCACTACATTTAAAGGAATTTTTACATGAATTACTTCATTTTTGTGATTACTTATGTCAGGTACCAATTTTATACATAAGCTATTACCATGTGTTATAGAATGGAATGGAGTATAACAAATCAAACACAGTTGTGCAATATGGTCTTATTTGCAATAGGCAGGTCAGGTATATCTTTATTTTATATAAATATACTGAGAGAACCTTAAAACTCTGTCTTCTGACTTCTAGCCTTACTTGTCAGACAGTGATCTAAGAGTGCAAGACCAGTTGTTCAAGGGAGATTGTGACCCTGTGACTTCTTACTCATTAATTCTTTCAATTAGGGTTATGATTTACAACAAATATTCCATAACAAAATTTCTATTACCTCACTATATTTAATCATTATTATCAAATGGAATGCTATTCACATACACATTATTGTTACCTAAGAATTATATAAACAAGCTAAATAATATATTCTGAATTAATTTTAGAAAAATAGGTTTTATGAATTTTTTCCATGTTTTATAGTTATAATCAAGATTATAAATCAAGATAAGATTTACAAAGAGGAGGGTATGGTTCAAAAACCTGAAGAAATTAACCAAAAATTTAGAAATTTAAGTGATGATTATATATTTCATCCTTTTTAAATCAAGAAAGAGAAAAGATGAGGTTAAAAATTTAAAAAACCACGATCTTTTAAAAATGGTAGCATTAGTGGATCTCACAGCTTGTTGAACTGCAAGAACCAATATTCACAACAATTATCAAATAACCAACCAGTTCCCTAAGCACAGCAAAGGTAGGGAACACAAAAGAGTGGGATGTGGCTTGGATTCTAAGAAGCTTATGATCCAGGAGGGATGATAAGACACAGAATAAATTAATGGAAAATATCAAATATTGTCTATTGAAGTAACAAATTATTCTTCTTCCTCATCTTTTGGTCTACCACTTACTAATCAGATTAGGATGCTGCCTGAAGCTTCTTGGCGGTCAGTCCTATCTTATATAAAGGAATATATACTTTTTGTTCCTGTTATTCAAATCTGAAATCAATAAATTGATGATGGTAAAATACTTCTTCATTTTGAGGACTTAGTACTTACAAAGTACCTTTTTCTGTATCATTGTCTTGTGGAAATAATTCAGAAGTCCTATAATATCAGTAGAACAAAAGTGTTTCTCTTCATTTTACAAATAATGAAGCTAAGACCAAGAAAGAAAACCTGTCTTGAAGTGTTCAGTAGTGTCTAGGTAACTGGGGTGCAATGAAGTTTAATTTAAATTAAACTTCAAATTTAATTTCATGAGCATTCAACAAAGAGTCAAGAGAACTGGTTAAAATCTCAACTCTATCACTTATTATCTGTGTCATAAAGAGCCCTTCATTTTCAGTCTCTCTAAGCCCAATTTCAGAAAGAGCTGCTTGTATTAGTAAAATTAGGTTTAGTTCTGAGTGATACAAAACTAAAAATAATATTGACTTAAACAAAACAGAATGTATTTCATTTACTCACAAAGGAAGTCTGGGGGTAGGCAATCCAGGACTGGTATGGTATCCCATGGAATCGGGTTCCAGGCTCCATCTACATTGTTGTTTTGTCATTTTCAGTGAAATTTTTCTACCTCAGGATTCAATATAGTTGCTCAAACTCCAGCCAACACATCTGTATTTCAGCCAAGAGTAAGAAGGGTGGACCACCTCCCTGAAAGTATAAAATATGTATGAAAAACATGTCCTATGAGTTGCACAAAATGCTTCCACTTTTGTTGGTTAGAGACTAGTCATAGCCACACCTACTACAAGGGACACAAGGAAATCAATCTTTATTCTGGCCAATTGTGAACTAAGCTAAAAGGCAGGGATTCTATTAAAAGGAAAATGGAGGGAATAGAAGTTGGAGAACAATGCCAGTCTGCTATACTGTCCTATCAATATCATTAGGTTGCTAAAACGCTCATATGAGGTATATGTAAAAGTGTATGCTTTATTCTAGAATGTAAGGCAGTTTTACATAGTATTATCAATGAATATGACTTCAGACATAAATAAAAAGAAATTTCTTTACATAGTGCTATTCCAGGACGTTTCTGACCCAAAGTCCAGATGTGACCACCATGAACATGCACCTGCAGACCTCCCATTACAGGAAGCCTCACTGATTAGCCATGTGCCACAGTGTTTGCATGGAGGCCACACCTCCCTCAAACTGCTCCCCTCCAATGACTGACTGAGGCAGGTTTGCTCAGAGGTCCCATTTTGGGGACATTTGGTACTCTTCTGACAGCTCATTTTGACTCCAGGACTCTGGTAAGTTTTGCCTAAACTTCCTTAGATTGCCAGCAGTCCAGGTGCTCCACCCAATCTCCTCTTCCTCCCTCCTTCACTGGAGGTCGGACTCTCACTGTGATCTTACGGCTCTCCCTGTCTTCTCTAGTCCTTCCCTATTTTCTCTCACACAGACATTTCTCTTAATAAAATCCTTGCATGTTTAACCCTGTATTGACACCTGCTTCTCAGAGGACCAAGATTAATCAAACATATTTTGTAAAGAAATATAACAGGCTGGGCGCGGTGGCTCACGCTTGTAATCCTAGCACTCTGGGAGGCCAAGGCGGGAGGATCGCTCAAGGTCAGGAGTTCAAACCCAGCCTGAGCAAAAGTGAGACCCTGTCTGTATTAAAAATAGAAAGAAATTAATTGGACAACTGAAAATATATAGAAAAAATTAGCCGGGCATGGTGGCGCATGCCTGTAGTCCCAGCTACTTGGGAGGCTGAGGCAGAAGAATTGCTTGAGCCCAAGAGGTTGAGGTTGCTCTGAGCTAGGCTGCCCACAGCACTCTAGCCTGGGCAACAGAGTGAGACTCTGTCTCAAAAAAATAAATAAATAAAAAGAAATAAAAGAAAAGAAATATAACTCTTATGCAATTTCTTGTTTTAAAAAAAGACTTTTTGGCAGAACTAAATTTTTGCTAAGTAAGCACATCTTCAAGATCATGTTACATGGTCACATTCATATCCAAAAATTTCAAGTGCTTCTCATGGATTATTTTTAATAATGGCAACAACTAAATAGTTTATTCTTTTTAGATACAAGGACAACATTTTACTAGGCTTATAAATATAGAGTTGGTATAAATACATAGTAGAAATATTTTTGAAATTCAAAATAATATGCATATATGTTAAAACACTCTATTGCTAAAAGCTCTTTATGTGAAAACTCTTTATTCATTCATTAATCATATATTGTATGCCCACTATATGCTAGGTACAAAGTTAAACACTGGACAGAGATAGATAAAATGCATCTGCCATCAGGGACCTGGACCCCTCATCACAGAGAAACACTTGTAACAGCCAACTCTCAGCTCTCCTTAACACAACCCTTCTTTGTCAGCAGGGCTCTTGACTAGGGAAGTATCATGACCTTAGACCCAAAGAGGTCTGCTTGCTTACAGGTCTCAGTTGTGCTTCCCAAGGTACTCATAGAGGTTTGTATATGCACAGAGCAACTTAGACAGTCTTGAAGAACAGGTGCAAGACAGAAAAGATGCACACCTGCACGTTTTTCTTCAAATTCTTCAGAATAACCCATGTGGAAAGAGATCTGAGAGAGCGGAGGGTCAGTGAAGAAACAAGAAGCCAGAAACAAGACGATCTAGGACAACAGAAAGAACAGTCTGTCACTCAGGGTCATACACAGAAAAAAGCTTGGGGAGTCACTACACATCCACAAACTTCGGAGGAAAGTGCTCGGAAATAGAAGGTCCCAGGAGACAATCGTGGAAGAAAATATTGCTTGCTTTACTTTCTTGTTGCTGTTACTTTTACAACTCTCAAGAATCCTTCTAGCAATGTTTGGAGCACTGTCCTCCAGTTTTTTGCCAGCTCATAAAATGACAAAAAGTAAAGCTGCTAGATTTCTGAGTACCTCAGCTCAACATTTAAAAACAAAAAATTTAAAAACATTTAAAAATAAATCTAATTTAGCTGTTTCCAATTATTTCTGAATAAACAATATTTTATATTGAATATATCAAATATGATAATTTTACGAGCCAAACAAGTTGTTGAAGGTATTATATATTTCAACGTTCTCAAATGACTAAAGTGACTTCAGCTCAGCAAAACACTTTAAAAACAAAATATTACCTAAGTTTTCAGTTTTACCAAAATGTCTCTTCTTTTTCACCTTAACTCTTCTAACAGAAATTCTTGTTGTTTTATCCAGAATTGCCTATGGAGAAAGCAAGCAGTTGTGAATGGCAGGGGTCCAAGTGACAGGTAGAGCTCATTGGGATTAGGCAGAATCTTTAGAAGACCTGAAGTTCCTCGAAGAAAGTCTTTGTCATATACCTGTCCTGTGGCTCCCCACAACTCCTAAAGCAGATCTAGATGTCCAAACCCTTTGGAAGTGGACAGAAGAAATAGGGAGAAAACAGAGAGAGCTGGAATGAGGGACGAGGCCACCCCAGAGGACTCAGTATTGGAGAGAAACCGAAAGGAAGAGCACTAGACCCTAGGAATCCAATGACCTTAAGGCTGTCAAGAAAACATATAGCAGATTGTCTTTCCCTTCAAAAACAAACAGTTATGATCAGCACTAAGTGGACACATAGGAACAACATTTATCAGGCATCAGGCAGATGGGAGGGGGGAGGAGGGGATGGGTATATACATACATAACGAGTGCGATGCGCACCGTCTGGGGGATGGACACGCTTGAAGCTCTGACTCTGGCGGGGAAGGGGGGAAAGGCAACACATGTAACCTAAATATTTGTACTCCCATAATAAGCTGAAATAAAAAAAAAAAAAGAAAAGAAAAAAAATAAACAGGACAGGCAAACACCTGAACTAATGAAAGCTGTTTTATTATGGATTTCTCCTAGGAAGTGAAAACAGCTCACATAGCATTTTCCCAAGATACAGATATCTGGGAAATTAATTGCCAGTTAGCCCTGACAGTTGCCAGGGAACTTCAGTCTCTATGACAACATCAAAGTGCGGGGTGGGGGCTCAAAAGGTGGGCACAGGTACTCTGGGACACTCTACTCTAACAAGTCCTTTCTTCTCTTTGAGCAGCAGCATGCCCACAGACTTGGGCTCGTGTCATCCTGGCCCTGGGCTTCAGTTAGACTTTGTTTAGCATCTGCCTTGGGATTGGAAGAGAAACTATTTGAATTCTGTAGCAGGCAGAATTCTGGCAGCAATTGCAGGGATGGACTAGGAAGCTGAGCATATTGAAGGCCAGGAGGCAGACAGCTCTCGAAGGCTGTGCTACAGGGCAGGGGACAGAATGCTGCTCAGAGGTCACCTTCTTCACCAGGCTAGCCAGAGAGAAACTCTCCCTTTCTCAAACTTCAGCAATTTGTCCATTCCTTATAGCATTTATCTTAATCAGCTTTGTATTCATTATTTGTGCATTTATTATTTCTCTTAAAAGTTTCCATTTGCTTCTCCCTCCTGTGGGCTCACAGTGGATGCTCATTAAATGATTGCTGAATGAATTGACAATAGTACAGACCACTAGAACAGGTTATGACAGTAGCCACTGTCTCTACTTCCCTGTCATGAACTCTCCCCTTCTTAGTTTTTGTTGTGTTTTCTCTCCCTCTTTTCTGAAATATCCCTTGGAAAGATTATTAAACACTCCCAGACAACTAAATAGAATAGCTTCTCAGCCTCTACCATCCTTCTGGGTCTCTTAAATACACAACATGACTGTCCCACATTGTTTTAGGAACATCTTACCCTTTTGGGTTCTGTTGACTTGCCTTCCTCTTGGATCATTCATTCTCAGTGTTCTTAGCTTCTTTTCTCCATTAATATTATTAATAGTTAACAGTCATCCATAAAGCACCAACTTGAATTCATTTGACAAAATGTTATTGAACACCTAATTGGGGCTAGGTACTGTGTCCATGTCCCTTAGGAGAGAATCAACTCATCTGATTTCAGTTACCACCTCTATGAGTGTGTGCAGGATCTGGGATGCCAAGAGGGGGTCACTTCTCCTTGCTCAATAAATGTGATGCTGCCAAGCAGATGGAACCCTCACTGTGGTTAAAAAAACTGCAGGGTGGCTTGGTACTTTTTAACATTTCTAAATTGTGGATTTTCAGATTTTTGTCTGTATTTTCCTCATGTTAATTGCTCCCCTATGTATCACTACCCACCCACAAGCCATTCCTCTTATAAAAAGTGCCACCCCCCATCACTCAAGGTCAAGAGTTCAAAACCAGCCTGAGCAAGAGTGAGACCCTGTCTGTATTAAAAATAAAAAGAAATTAACTGACCAACTAAAAATATACAGAAAAAATTAGCTGGGCATGGTGGCGCATGCCTGTAGTCCCAGCTACTTGGGAGGCTGAGGCAGGAGGATCGCCTGAACCCAGGAGTTTGAGGTTGCTGTGAGGTAGGCTGATGCCACGGCACTCTAGCCGGGGCAACAGAGTGAGACTCTGTCTCAAAAAAAAAAAAAAAAGTGCCACCCTCCAGTCCCTTTTCCTACTTTCCAGATGAAGTTCCATTTGAACAAACTCCACTGCAGTGAACATCTCATTACAGCAAGTAAATAATTTCCAAATCTCAAGGCATTGCTGAAATGACCTTTTCCTCTGATGACATTTCCCTTTCACCAAAAGATACTACTTGCTCTTGTAATTTTGCAAACCATCTCCTCTGTAATTCATCCTTAATTCAGTGTAACATCCATTGCAAACACCTCCTATAGGAAAGTCTAGGTACAGTAAACAAATAATGACACCACAGGGTCTCTGCCCTATAGTGACTCCCTCTTTGGCAGAGAGAGTAAGACCAAATCTGGAGAAAGAAGTCAGTTCTTCTGCCTCATATTTCTACCTGCCTCCAGAGTAGGCGCTCCTCACTGAGTTGGCAAATTCTTCCTAAAAGTGTTGAAAAATCTCTCTCCCCAACCAGACAGTCTCCTGAAGCAGCCGTGACCAAATTTCCCACTGCAAGGCATCACCCATGTGGACAGGATCCAAACATGTGGGCCTTCTGACTCTAAGATTGAGCTCTGGCCTCCACTCCTGGCTCCAAAGCATGGCCAAGCTCTTCCCCAGCAGTCCAGGAGAGCACTAGAGGATCACGTGTACGCCTGACTTTTGGCCAACCTGAAGCTTTGCCGGTTGTACAGCACCTTGACAAATGGGTGGGGAAAAGAAAGTAACAAAGATGGAACCCAGAGGTATCTAGGATCCATAAAGAGTGTCTCTAATTCATTGTCAAATGGCTTGAATTTGGCAAATACCAAAATATTCTTTGCCAAGAATTTCTTTGCCTTAATTTTTTAAACCCCTGTGAATTTCAAAGAAAATTTGGTCCGTATGTTTCTGATTCATTTACACTTAACTCATCACAAAGTTGTTGTGAAATAGCCATTTGATGTCCAAGAAGCCGTTAGAAGTCCTTTGCTACGCCTTTTCTCCCTTGCCAATTCTAAATACAATTCTGATCCAGAATCTCCAACTTAAAGACGAATCTAAACTCAGAACTAAAAAAGAACTCTTGTCTTGATATAACATGCTTGTCAGCAAGTAGATGATTTAAACCCATGGGAAACAGAATCTCCCCAAGCTCCTGAAACTTCCTTCCATTCAAAACTTTTCTCCCCCTTTCCAAACTCATGTTAGATCAAAAGCAGAATGCTCATATATAAATGCACATTGCACCAGGTCTTGTCTCAATCACAGCAGAAACCCTGGAGAGAACAGTTGCCTCAACATTTGCTATCAGATATTTTAGCTTGAAGTTTTCAGGAGAATTACAGTCACTTCCTCTCAGTATTGAACTTTTTCAAGGCACAAGAGCCTTTGATCTCTCCAAATTCACCCACCAGTTTCTAACATGCAAAATAGCCCAACCATCAGCTATAGAAAGCTGGAAGTAAAATAAGTATCCATTTACCTCATGCATAATATAATCCTAATATAAGCCAAACTCAAACTGCTAGAATTAAGAAGGAAAAGGATGGTTCAGGACTGTGGCTTCCAGCTGGTCTTTTGGTGTGGGCATTGTGGTGTTGGTTTTAGAATCAAATACCAGAAAGGAGAAGTGGGGGGGGGCGGTCAGGGCAGGTCTTCCATACTTGTTCAGGGGTCTGTACACATGAGTGAATTCCGAAGCATCAGGCATCCTAGGGAAAGTGGGTAGAGCCTGCCAGGTTGGAGAGGAAAGTGATTCGGGTGCACCCTGGGCGCTTCTTGGCCAGGCACTCACCCACTCGGGCCCAAGTGCCACCTCAGCATCCTCATCGTCCTGCCAGTGCGTTCCAGAAGAACAAAGACTCTACAGATGACGGGAGATCAAGACTGGGTCATGGGGAAGGAGAAATCACTCCCAAACAATCCCCTCCTTCATCTCTGTGCTCCCCATTCTATCTTGTTTTATTTCCTGCTTGTTCTTAAATCATTTTCTTAAGCATTTTAAAACAATATTTGCATTTAATCATCTGCAAAAATATCCTTTACAGCAGCCTCAGAACTCTTTCAAATATCCCTCCATGAATCTAAACATAACTTGAACCATTTCAAACAACTCCCTCTTGGCTCAGTAAAGCTGCCATGTTTTTTCCCCTTATTTTAAATTGTGCAAACAATTAGACATTTTGAAAATGGCATACATCAAGTAAAGCGAGTCAGGTTTTAATTACTTTAAAACCTTTATAATCCCTGCTGTCAGAATCAGCCTTCTCCCCGTGGGCATGTAACGTTCTAGCAATGTTGTGATATCTTTCTGGTTTGACCTAAATATCTGTTTACTTACTTGAGTCAGCACAAGGGCTGATAGGTCAAAAATTAGGCATGGCTGGTTAAAGAGCAATACCTGCTACAAGATGCCAGAGTTAAGAGGAATTGTAAAATTAAATGCATCTTTAGAGGTCTGTAACTAAGTTCACATTTGTATTTAAATACCAAATAATCTTCCAATTTTTATGCATAGTTTTCAGTCGCTGTAACACAAACATCATGTCGGGCTCATGCTGTGAGCACTGTACTTGGTTTCCTTGTTTACATTCACAGCTGTAAACACAGTCTAATCCAGTCTTGCTTGGAAGCAAATTCCCCATTGTTTCCTGCGTTCACCATGTTGAGAAAGCTAGAATTTCATTCTTTTCCCTATTCATTCTTTGTGCATTGGCCCTTCAGTGCCTAAACTTTTTAGGGTCTGACCTCTTTTCTACCTGCCAAAATCCCAGTGCAGGTTTGCTCTCTCTTAATTTTAGCTCCTCTCAGATTTCAAAAGTAAGTTGTAAATAGAAAATTGTGCCGGGGTATTTATTAAAAGCCATTTATATGCAAATGCCTTTGCTTTAGCCTACTCCTGCACAGCCTCCCAACTAGGCACTGGAACTTCACCTATCCTTCCAGCAGAGCCACCCCATGACTCCAGGAGGGGATTTTGTAAGTAGAATTTTTGGCTCTCTTACCTGTTCCCCCTGCAAAGGACTCTAAATCAGTGTAGCTGCAGTAGACAGCATTTAAGTGGGCTTTACTGTATTAATCAGAGGAAGGCTGAAAAGTGTGTTGAAGAAGAGAGACAGAGGAATGAAAAGAAGAGAGGTAGATAACAATCAGAAGGAATTCAAAGAAAAGGAGAGGAAAATATTGAAAAGCAAATACAAGGAAAAGATCATTAAATGCATTAACTAAAAACAGGGCAAACGATGTGAATGGGGAGAGAAAAAGATTAAATTCAGAGTGATTTTGCCTGTGTAGAAATGTGGATTCCAGAAACAAAATTCCCCAAATGTACATTTTTGTTACCAGCTAATATCTAACTTGCATTGTGGAATTAAAACACATGCATGTGCCCCTGCACACACACACACACACCCCTGACATGCTTTTCTAAACCAGGTGGAGTCACTGAGTGTGCCCTGTGGGTGAAGAGACTACCTCCCTGCACCCCTCAGGTCCTCACCATCCCCATCCCCACTCCCACCCCCAGCCGGAGGGTACACACACATTCCAGGTCAGGGGTGGTCTTCTCTTCCCCTCCTTGGCACCACCAGCAGGGATCAAGGCAAGGTATTAAGTCACCGATTGCTACAACCACTAAAAGCTCAACATCACTAGGAGAGTGGGCCTTACCCTGGTCTCTCAGCAGTGCCCAACAGGCGGAGAAAGAGAGGCAGCCAGAAACTACAGACCATCTCTGCAAACGCTCTTCCCAAGACTTTCTCAAGCACTCAGTCTTGGGTTTACTTAAAATGTAAACCCCCCTGCTCCTCTGTTGCTTCTCCCTATTCCCACCACATGGGGCCCTCTGTTAAGGATCTTATGTTGCCTCTCTGGTGACTATATTGAGCCTTCTCTCTGTTCCTTGAGTGATATATCTTTAAAGTAAAGGAGGTAGATGTCCCCTTTTCATTCATACTTTGCTGGTGCTCATTGGGATCCAGTAAATTGTTCAGATTTTATTACTGCTTTGTATTTCTAACTCTACCTTATGGCAGAGGACTATTCTTTACATCATATTTTTCACACAACAAAATCTACTTGTATATTTTATTGTATTGTCATTTTTATTAGAATAGAGAAAAATATACTCCTAAGTTTCTAAAAATGGAAAAAATATATAAAATTCTATAGTCTCTGAACTCAACAAGGACATCCTTGTATATGTGGAGTATTTTTAGGGCTAAGAAAAATGCATGCATGTACTTATCTAATTTTTAAGACAAGGTGATGCAACTGAAATAGCAAGGGACAAACAAGATGGGTCTAACTCCTTTGAAGCAATTAGAGGCCCTCTAATTTTGCTTCACTTTATAAACACAAAGACCCCAAAGAAAATCCAAAAAGCACACTGTTGATAAGAGACACAAGATCCTGAAGTGACATCTGAACGAAAGAATCAACAAAGAGTGTTCAACACACTTAAATATATTCTGGTACATTTTTAAAAAAACAGACATTCAGTTTAGCATATTAACCAGAAAATCCTAGTCCCTAACTACCATGTAGGAAGAATACAGAGCCACAGAAAGTGTTTAAATTAGCAGAGATGAAACTGTAAGTAGTACAGCCCAAGCCCAAATCCTGTTCATTCAGGGAAATTGAGTGAAAAATAATTGAAAGGAAGCAAACTAGATGGTAGGAAAAAGTTGAAAGGGACCTATAGTAAAAAATGAAAACAGATAAAATTGTGGAAGAGACAACTGTGGCCCCTTCTTGTGAATGCCATGAGCTTTCTCTTGGAAAAAAATGCGCATGTGCACAATGTTTTGCAAACAATGTCAAGGAGTCCACAGACCCCCTCAGACCCTCCTAGAGAGCCCTATAGTAAATAGTAACCTAAACATCTTTGAAGCCTAAAGTAATGTCTAACCAATTCGAAAAAGCAGAAACTGGAAAAAAAAAAAAAAAACAATTGTGTCATTCAGAACAAAATTACTGCCAAAGATAATTTTGCATAAATGAAGGGTCGGTAATGAATCTGTTATTAAATTAAAACAAGTATGGATAGTCCTATACCCTACTTTATTTTCTTTAGAGGTCTTCTGTTGAAGACAGGGCCATTTCTCACAATTTTAAAATGTGAATATCATTTTAAACTTTTTTGATTCTCCTAACTCAATCATTTCATGTGGTAATAAAAATAATTTGTGCTTAAGTGCTCTCAAAGGACCCTGTTCCAAGTGCTGTAATTCCTTTCATTTGGCCTACAGCCTCTGTGACATTTCCCTGCAAAGGGCCTCCCTTGGGTTCCATCTGGATCATTTGAGTCTCTGGATAATTTGCGTTTACTCTATGTTGTGTCAGTTCCTAGTTCCAACATTGCTGTGTCAGAGACAGAGCTAGATGCCAAGTTTACTTGGGGGATTGAGACTTCAACATTTCCGACTATTGTGCCAGAGAGAGCTACCTTTTGAGGAAACAAATTCAAATGAGAGTAAACAAACTATGGGATAATGTTCAGCCTTACTCATAATTAAAGAATTGTAAGTCACACCAACAATGAGATACTATTCTACAGCATTTTTTAAAGACAAAACACAATACTATTCACAAGGGCTGGTGACATTGTAAAATAGTACAGTTCTTATCAAATTGAAGAATATTTTAGTAATACACCAAGAGAATAATAAAAATATTCATTCCCTTTGACTCAGCGATTCCATCTCTGGGGAAACCTGAAAAGGATGGGGAAGCAGAAATTACAGACCAGGTTGTTTCTAGTGGCATCATTTACACTAGTGGAAGCAAGAAACTTCGTAACTATTCCACAGTAAAAGATTGGTTATATAATTGTGATTAGTTTCTAGGGGGCATTGTGGTCTATGTTGACCATAGTAATTCTACTCCCAGTTGCCGCCCTGGCCAGTGATTAGATTGTGAATTGTCATATGACTCAATTCTGGCCATGAAAGTTTTGGGGAAAGATATCTCTCTCTTAAGAAAGAGATACAGGAAGAAGCCATTCATCCTCTAACTCTGAGCACTATGCTGGGTACGGTCCCTGGAACTGCTGCACTCATCTTATGACACACCTGAAGAAGAGATTGACACTGAGGAGCACATGTTGGAGAAATGGAAAAGCCTGGGTCCTTGGTGACAGCACTGAGTTACCGAATCAATCACCCCAGAGGCTCAACTTCCATATATGTGAAATACTAAACTTTCTTAAACCTTAAGCCAATTTGAGTTGAGTTTTTATATATCCTGCTGCCAAAAGAATCTAACAGAATCAAAATTAATTTGATCCTGCATATGCATTGTAACAGTGAAGACTAATGTAAAACTATGCCAAGTATTGGTCAAAAATCCTAAATATGAAAGTAAAATCCCCCAAGATTTATCCAATATAACCATATAAAAATCATGAATATATGCATACACATCATAAAATATTATTTAAAAAAGTATCAGAGATGGAAAAGTTAAGAGTAAATTATAAAATATTTTAAAGTTCTGAATTAATATTTTAAGGATTGCTTCTAAGTTTTCTCCACATCATTTCTCAAAATGGTGAGTTCTTAGAGGTTAAAGGACACATCTTACAGACCCCAATTTCAAGTACAGTTGCTGGAATATTTTTAGTTTTATGTAAGTCAGGATGAATTAGGTTCTGCTGTAATAACAGACAACTCTGACATCTCAATGCCCTAAACCAACAAAGGTCTATTCCTTGCTTAGGCTACATGTCCACTGGACTCAGATGGCAAAGTAGGTTTCTCATCAGAGTCCCTCAGGGACTCAGACTGACGGAGCAGCCACCATTCCAACCTTGATCGTCACTGTGCCTGAGGTAAGGCAAAAAAAAAAAGCATGCAAATTGCACATTGGATGTTAATGCTTCCACTCGCATTTCATTAGTCAAACAGGTCACCTGGCCATGCCTTAGTTCAAAGAAAGAGAGAAAGTGTAATTCTCCCATGTGCCTGGAAGCCAGACATATTTGGCAAACAGCCCTAATGACTACCACAGGCTTACAACAAATGGCTGTTGAATGCAAAGCACAATTATATGTGCAGGAGGTAGACTTTTTTTAATACCCCAGAGGTAAGGAAGAGGTGAAGCCTATACATAGTAAAATTAGTATAGTGAGACACAGAACAGCCCCTCCCATGTTCTAAGCACATGCTCAACTTCACACAGCTATTGATTCAGCATATGGTTCAAGTCTCGGCATATTATAATGGAGCAGAGACTTTTATATTATTCTGAAAGTCCTACTATGAAAGACCACCAGATTAATTATTATATAATATCTCCCTTGAAAAATCTGCACATGTCACCACCAAAAGCAACAAATGATGAATCTCCCTGACATGACACACCTAACACCTCTTCCTGCTATCTTTCTGCATATGCTTGGCAAGTTTTTAATATTTTAACATTCTGGTCTCAGATCAAGCATAAATTCTAACCTGTGAAACGCAGAGTCTATGTATCATATGTTCATTCCTCGTCTCGTTTCTTGCCTTATGTGCCTCTCTGCATATTGGGAAAACCTTCTTTTGACCCTATTCTTCTCCTAAACTGCACCCTGATTCCCCAGGTCAGAGCACAATTCCCGTTTCCCATTGCCCAACTGGGACCTTTCCACCCTTCAACTGCCATTCTTCCTTAGCTGCTCTCTCCAACAGTCTCTGAAAAGCTTTGAGAAGCACAGCCTGCTAGATGTTAACCTGATTACTAGGCTCTCTCCTGCAAGTCACTGGAAGAACAGGTAGGGAACTTTTTCAAGGGATTCCATCCAGAGCAGTCTGAGTGCACGACCAGCCCTGGGGTTAGGAAGAAGGACCAGCTGCTGAGTTAGGTGGGAAAAGTTTGGCTTTACTTTCCCCTTTCTGGTCTTTGCCTGAATATAAAGTCCTCTCTATATGGATATTTATAAATATTAACATATATTAATAAGTTGTATATATTAACATATTTTTTATCTTATCATTCCCAGAGTGTATCAATCAAGAATTTTTTGGTTGTAAGTACCAGGAACCTTCACCTAAACTGGTGTTTTAAAAAAAGATGGCTGGTTGGTTGGCTGGTTGGTTTTAAGGGTAGGGTTAGCTTCAGGCAAGGCTTCATCAGGCACTCAAATAATGTCATGAGGATATGATTTCTCCTTCTCTGTTTCTCTGCCCTCCTTTCTTGCTGTGGGCTTGGTGTATGGCAGGTTTTCCTTCATGAGTGCAGGATGGATGCCAGGCATTCTAAAGGTCATATCCAGTTCTCAGCAGTCCCAGCAAAAGCACTGAGCTCCACACACTGTCCAAGTCACATGCCTCCCCAGTCCATCCACCACTCACTGGCTGGGAGGACTGGGTATGCAGATTGGATTAGGCCAAGCAGGCTTGCCCCTGGGGGCAAGGGTGGGGTCATGTCTACCCAACCCATGGTGGGGGCATCAGGTAATGTCCTGCCAAAGGAAATTCAGGGTACTCTGTTACAGAAAGATGATTGAAAGGATGCCAATAACCCAAACACAGGCTCTCAAAGTGCCTTTTCTGCTTCAAAATTGGCCTTTCTTTTGCTTCATTCAGGGGTTGGAGTGGAAAGGGAAGAAGAGAGGGGGTCTCAGCATCCAGTAATAGTGATCACTTTGTGTTGGTCCTTCTAAAACCACATTTCTATTTTAATGGGGACTTCCTGAAGACCCAGTGGATGAGAAAAAAGATGGTGGTCTAACAAATAGTGTTGAATCTCAGCTCAGAGACCCCAGATAATTTACTTCATGGAGTTGGGGTTTTATTCATGAAAAAAGGGAGATGGACATATAATCTTCAAAGGCCTGTCATCTCTGGACGCTGTAATTTTATTGTTCTACAAAACCGGGGCAGGATTTCCAAAGTTTTTGTTCAACAACTCTCAGCTGGCAAGAGGTCCCAACCCACCCTCCTGATTTCAAGGGAAAGGCTCTTTCTGATACACAGCAGCTGACATGTCATAAGAGGAAAAAGCAAGATGTTGATGGAATTGCTAATCCATTATATGGTATGGGAGTGAAGGCACAGACATCCCTCAGTTTTTCAAGGTGATGACAGAAATGACATTAAAATTGGTGCAAGAAAGGAAATTTTGACTATTTTCTACCCACGGAGGAGACAAGTTTGCTGTTTTATATACCTGTATGTGGTTTATGTAGGACAAGATGTGGACGTGCCCAGAAGTCCTTTAAAGTGGATTGGAGCTTGGTGGCCAGGGTGGGGCTGGAAATGTGGAGGCAGAAATGGATTGAGTAGAAAATGTGATAGGAGGGTGGATGAAAGTCCTGGTGGAGATGCACAGGGGTCACTTCTAAAAGTGGGAAGGGTCTACCTTTCAGGGATAGGAGGGAGGGGTACCATGAAGATACCTGGAAGAGGAGAGTCAGGAAGATTCATAGAAGAGTGGTTAAAACCTGAGGGGAAGAGATGGTTTGTGGATGGTTGGGTGAGCGAGGGAGGAGAGAGGCAGAGCAGAGTGGGAGCTGAGCGTGGCTGGTCCTTTCCTCAGAATGGACTGGCGGGTCTCCTCTGGGAGAGTAGTTTCAAGTCACTGGGTCACTGGGTCGAGAGGTTCCCGGACAACCACTGGGAGAAGCTGAAGACAAAGAGGGTGTTGAGACGGGAGCAGCTGAGGCCAGATAGCTCCGACTGCTCTGTAGCACGGGAGGCAAGGGGCTGAGATGGGGAAGACTCTGAGAAATGTAAAGGAACCTTAGAACCAGGGCTGTGTGGCATAAATTAGGAAATCAACAACATTTGGGTTTTTAAAACTTGCCCACAGAGCTGACCAGTTGCCATTACATTGTGTGAATTTCTCCTCGGAAACATACTGGAGCTGGATGTCAAAGCAATGGGAAAGAAGCCAGAACAAACTTACAGAATATAAACAACGTGGACTTTTGTATTTGTTTTGATCCCTCAGTGCTCCCTGTGGAGACGGTCAACCCATCAGGTGTCCATCCTAAGGACAGACACCAGGACCTTATCATCGACCCTCCTCTTATCTCTGCATCTTGCTTGGCAAAATGCTGTGGGCCCCAGTGGATCCAGACTTACCAAGGGAAGGGGAAGAATTCTCTAAATTAATGAAATTATTAAGAGATGAGCAGATACTCTTTATCAAGAGAAAAATATTCATTTCCATGAATTTCCACACAGTACAAAAGGAAAGGTGGTATGATTACAAATGGAATTAAAAATTCCTGCATTATCCCAAAATAAAGCTTGGGCAGAAAATAATTTTTCACTTCGTGTGTAAAGAAGTGATCATTTGGGAGGAAGCTGGACCCACTGATGAAACAATCTGAAAAGTACTGCCTCTTAATCCTCTTTTCTCAAAGAAAAGGGAGAGACAGAACAGATACTCGCTAAGGAGGTGGGAGAATGACATTCAGGGCAGCCCTGCAATGTGCTCCCTGTGCTGCCACCTAGTGGGAAGAGCTGGTAATTCCAAATGCTTGGGAACTGACCTGAAAGGAAAACTTCCTGCCTCCCAACTTAAAAAAAAAGAAAAAAGAAAAAGAAGCAGAAAACAAGAGGCAGAAGAGACCATCCGGTCTAAAATACCTATAGTGCAGCAGCAAGCAGCCTCCTGCCAGCTGCAAACACATCCCTTGTTACTCCACCCTACAGACCTGTGAGGCCAAGCAACATTCCTCATGCTGAGCAGCGGGGAAACATGGCAGGCAGCTGCAGAGGACAGCAGGTGGATCCCTGGTCCCTCCGGGACACAGCCTTTGCTGTGGTTTCGGTCCTGGAACAGAATTCTTCTTTCTTTGGATCTGGACTTTGTTATCCTGCATCCCTTTTTAGTTCAGGACTTGGCGATGAAATAATCAGTGGCCACTCAGTAGGCAAAACACATTCTCGTCCACGGAGGAGGAAGAGATGTGACAAATTAATGAGGTGCAGCCCAAGTCTCTTCTCCATGTATCTCCTGCTTCTACTCAGGCAGCCAAATCATAATAGGAGGTCAGTGTCATTGCATTGCAGGTGCCATCAGACATCACCTTGGGTGGGAGACTGGGTTCTGGTTCCACATGCAGGTGCAATCTCTCTCCTGAGCCTCACTTCTCTGGCAAAGTATCTTGGAGGCATATTGGCTCATACACTCCGTTCTTAGTCACCAGCCAAATATCAGTTTGATTGTCAGCCTGTGCTCCTTGTTGCCAGGACCACCACACTTTTTTACTCCTGTTCCATTATGGCACAGAAAGACCAAAACAGACCTCTGCAATTGGTCATTTGGCATCTCATGAAAAAGAATTAAGAATGGCTAGAAGACTAAAACCAATGGCTATTAGAATTTGGGGCAGAATCTTTAGATGCACTTTCCCTGCTGAACAGAAATGTTCTATCACTTCCTTAAATAATTTCACGAAGACAACTTTGAAGCAAAAAACCAGGAAAAAGACCATGTAAATTCCACATAATATTTCCAAAGGCAGAGCACTATGTATTGTTTTAAGAAATAACTGACTTTTCAAAACCTTCACATGATTTATAAATCAAAAGCATTTTTCCCTTGAGAACAATCCAGAAAGAGTGAAACATTCAAAGCACCAAACTTTCAAAAGACCTGTTAGATTTAAAGATTCTATCCAAGAAAATAACTCCCTGGACTATTTAAATGGCCACGCAGCTCTTCAAGGCTCAGATGCAAGGCACCATCAAAGTGCGAAGTGTTATTAACAACCCTTGGTGTCCAGCCATCTCCTTCTCATGCTCTTCCAGGAAAGCATCTGCCTAGTTCTATTTTGTCATTTGATTTCATTATTGGTTTTTTCAGACCTGGGCTCTCTGAGACAAGAGTGAATCCTGCTCTAGAGATGAAATTGCACATGAAGGAAAAGGTAGAGCAGAATCCCTGAAACCTGATGATCCCTTTAAAGGAGTTTGGTGAACTGCAAGCTCTGCTTCTCCACTAAACACTGCTCAATGGGAGGCCAAGGAGCCACGTTACTGAATTATTCCTTGAACATAATACAATAGAATAAATGTACCATAGGGCAACCACTCTGTGAAGAAAAATCTGTTTATTATGTGAATTAGAAACCATGCTGTCTGCTTGTAGCAAACCCCATCAGTGCTCTGCCGCTTGTCTCCTCAGCTCCCTCTGCCATGTGTGTGCACAGAACCTCCCAGTTGTGGTCACTCTCCATAGCCAACAACTGTGTTGCTTGTTAAAGGGCTGTGTCAGGCTTCCACTTTGCTAGCAAGGCAGGGATCCTGTGAATTTATCCCTTTCCCCACCTCAGGCAGCCTTAATCAATGACAGGCAGGTGTGAGAGTATAAATACCCCAGCTCCCTTGCCCCTGATAGAAACCACTCTGAGCAGTAAACTATGTTGTCTTTACAACTTCCCTGCGGGACTGAGCCAAAGTTACTCTAGTGGTTTTAACACACAACCAAAAAGTCTCTGATGCGCCTCCTTTCAAAAGGTGGAGACTAATTCTCTTCTCCTTGAACATAGGCCAGACTTGGCAACTCACTGTTAAAGAACAGCAGATGGGGAAGTGATGCTATGTGACCTCTGAAGCTAGGTCATATAAAAAATGGCTTCTGTCTGGCTCTGTCTCTCAAACTACACCCTCTGGGGAAAACCAGCAGCTACATCATGAGAACACTGAGGCCTTCCTGGGAGAGGCCCATGTGGAGAGGAACTGAGGCCTTCTGCTAAATGCCAGCACCAACTCACAATCCATGCAGGTGAACCACTTTAGAAGTGTATCCTCCTGCCTCAGAGAAGCCTTCAAATTATTGCAGCCTTAGTTGACATCTTAACTGCAACCTCATGACAGACCTCTGGCCAGAGCCACCTAGTCAAGCCACTAGTGAAATCCTAGCCCACTTACACTCTGAGATGTAATGCATATTCATTGTTTTAAGCCTCTATGCTTGGGAAATCTGTTACACAGAAATATATAACTAATACAATTTCTCACCATGGGACTTTGCTTAATACTGTACCCTTTCTTGCCTTTTTCCCTTCCTAATCATGCTTTCCCATTCATTCCACTATGATTTTTCCCTGGGAACATTTCCTTATAAATCCCTTTCAGAAGATTTGCCCCAGAATCAAGTTCCTCCCTGAGAAATGGTTAAAACATCTGATGAAATAATCTTAATTTGGGCCCTTTTTCTTGGCCCAAGTTCTCTTCCACTTTAAAAGAACTATCTGTTCTAGTCTAGTTTTATCCTTTTCCCATAGTAATTATCCTCAATCCTTTCCTTTACCCCCTAAACTATTGCAACACCCCTTCCTCAGCTCATGGACCACAGAAAAACAGGAAGCTGATGTCTTGAAACCAAGAAAAGAGAGGGAAGACCCGTATGTCCCCAACAGCAGCCAATGTGAGTATTTTATCACCTTGGCAAACAATCCCACCCATTCTCAGAGTAACCTGTGGGAGCTGTGGGGTTAGCAGCAGGATGAAGGGAGCCTCTGCCGCCCAGCTGAGACTGTGGGTGATGAAAGAAGCCTGTGAGCTCAGGTGACACGTGAGTCAGGCAGAAGAACGTGTTTAAAGGGAGTGTTTCACTGGGCATTGTGCAAAGCAAACTGTGAGCCAGTCTGAGTCACTTCTTACAAGTAAACTTCAAGATAGAACACAGGTTCCACAAAATCCATGCTCTATCAATTTCTCAAAGTAAAGAAAAAAACAAAAACACAAAAATCTAGAGGTGTTGTCAACATGGAAACTCATGGCCTTGAGAAGCAATCCCATTATAATACAGAACATGCTGAACATGCTCCAGAAATTACAGGAGCATACACACAGCCAGAGAGGAACAAGAGGTTCCAGGACAGAATCTGTTCCTTGCCTCTTTCAGCTACTGGAGGCCACTGGCATTTCTTGGCTCCTGGTTGCATTATTCTAATCTCTGCATCCACCTTTACCCTTGTGATTACAGTTAAGGCTTACTCAGATCATTTAGGAGAATCTCCCCATCTCAAGATTTTTAACTTAATGACATCTGTAAAGTGCCTTTTGCCATATAGGTAAAATAGTCTCAGGTTCCCAGCATTAGGAGGAGCATATTTTGGGGGCCCATTATTCAGCCCAACCTCACACTGCCCTTCTGAGCCAAGAGGCTCTCAGACATTGAGGGTTGCCACTCTTGTTCTTTGTATCAGCAGTTCCAGATACAAAATCAAAAATGTAGTAATAGTCTCTACCAGGCAGAAGAAGGCTGCAATGATTGATCAGTAAAGTTGGGCCTCCTAGATATATGGGAAAACTGAATTTTTAATCTGAGATACCTTGGGAACCTTGCCCAAAGTAATCACAGCTTGTGTGCCAGCTGTAACAATTGAGTCATTTAGCTGGCCTCACAAAGTAGGAAAAATATTTCCAACCCTATTGAGAGATTCTACACGTCCTCACCCACATCCCATCCTTCAACCCCTCAGAACCCAGGGGAAAGGAGCTGGGAACATCCAGCATGGCAGCAGCTCTCCTCGGTGAAAACATGATGGAAATGCTGGGAGTTTTATCAGTTTTATTCATCTGAGAAATGTACTGAGATGTGTCATGTTCCTAGATCCACAACTGATATCCAGACCAAGGAATGTATAAAGTCATATGGTGGGAGATGAAAATATCCAGACTTGTGAAAAACACAGAGCAGGAAGATTGAAATCCCTCTGGAGATGAGAGAGAGATAGTAAAAACTTAAGTTTTCACACACACGCACACACACCCCAACTACTGCACAGAGATGGAAACCACCCATGTGATGGGTATGAAGGATTCAGATAGCAGCTGATATCTGTCACCAGACAAGTGGGCTCTCGGGAGGATTTGACTAGATGAACCAACAAGAGGCCTGGCTGGAGAAAGTCCCTCAGGAGGCATGGGACATATTAGTGCTTTGAAGTCAAGAGATCGGGATTTTTTTTTTACAAGTTAAAAACACACACACAACTACACAAAAGAGATCATATGGTAAGGTGCTAGACTCCTATTGTTTCTGGCCTTAAGTCCTAAAAATCAGGACCAAAGAGAAGAATTAAATGTGGTTTAACCCGCACACACAAACACATACACCAAATTTTTAATTTATCTAAATCTTGTCTATGGGGGATTTTCCAACCTAGGTCGCCTATGGTAAGAAAGCAGGGACCATTTAAATAAGCTTCCAGGGAAGGAACGGAAGAAGACATTTGCTTAGTAAACTAGAAGCACAGCAAGTGAGACCAGTCCATTGTGTTGCTCAAAATAAATGTCCCTCATCTGGACTTGAATCTTTGATTGAAAGGCTTGTTGGCTGTCTCCATTCTTTCTCTGCTTTACCTTAATAATCTAGGATACTGTTCCATCTTTAAAAGGGATGTGAGGTTTAACAGCCCTCTGTGCGTTCCTGTAATAATTGGTTGCTCAATTTCTTCATGTGAATTTGTGATTAAAAAGAGTTCAGATTCACTTTATCTCAACATGAGGACCCCATTGACTTTGGAGGACCCCATTGACTTTGGAGGACATAAGTTTTTGTTCCAACAGGCTTCAGCAATTTTTGATGGCTAGGAAAACTTCCTTCCCTGACCTGTTGTGCCAGTCTCGACCAAAGAGTCTAAAAGACTTCATGAGCACATGGCTACGTTAGCAGAGGGAAATAGAATCTAATCCCTAATCCTTAACAACTATTTTCCATGGAAGAGCAAGGGAGGAAGGAAACTGATTTGCTTGCCTGTTTGCTTAAATTCTTACTCTCTCTATATGAATCTCTATACATTCATTATCTTGTTTAATTCTCACAAGACCTGGGGCAGGAATATCTTCAGATGAGTTCTCTGTGAGGCTCAGAGAGATTAAGTATTAAGTTTAATATCTCAGTCAGCTGGTCTGATTCCAAAGATTAAGCTTTATCCTTTTCAGCCTTTAGAGGTTAAATCAGAGTTTCATCAGCCCATATTCTTCCTGTGATGAACATGACATTCTGGTCATAACCTGCCATGTAGAATTGTAATGTCCAGAGAAAGGAAATTGTAGCTCCGGTGGGGTTTGGCACATAGTGGGGCTGAATAAACAATTGCTTTTTGGATGAGAAATGTATGAGGTTTTTTTTTTTATAGATGTCTATAGTCCTGGATGGAAAACAGGACATTCTGTGGCAATTGGCATCAATGTCCTTGGTTTGAAGTTCTCAGCTCCTTCCTATTTCTCCTCTTTGCTCTCTCACCCACACTTGACTGTTGAAGAGGCAGCCAACTGGTGCCAGTCTCTTGTGGTGCTGCCATGGGACAGGACTGGCTTAGTGATGGCAACGCCATCTTCTGTGGCACCAGCACAGGCAGAGTCCCACATGTTGTACGTAGTGCTCCTTGGCAACTCCGAGCTTTGCAATGGGAACCCAGGGCCCTTAAGTTCAGATCAAAGCAGTGTCTGCTCCCATTTGTAATAGCAGAGCATCCTTGTTTTCTGAGAAGTACGGGCTATCTAGACAATATTACCTTTCACACCATTTAGCATATATCTAAAAGAGTCTAGTTAACACACACACAGACATACATTTTTCTTACTAGCATACACTTACTTCAATCAAATTCTCATTATTTCCAGGATCCAGGGCTCTTAGGTGAACAACTACATAACTGGCAGCCCTGATCACTGATGCAATTTCTCCTACTACCAGCTTCCATGTGGATTCAATTCACGTGTCAGAACAACCAGTGCATTTAGAGCAGAAAATATATTATTTGCACAAATTGGGAATGAAGCCCCATTGACTGGGGATACTGACTCTGATGGGCAATGATAAAACCAGTAAGATCACCAGGTGATCACTCAGATTAGCTAAGTTTCCTAATCCTGCAAAATTGTCTACAAATCACACAAGAATCCAGTTGTCCCAAAGACACAGCCCTGGCAACTAACTGGGGATCAACATGGTAATCAAAAATGTTTAGAAATTTAAGACCGAGACAAGACTCAGAAGGATGAAAATCATACTTAGTAGGAGATAAAAGAAAAACAATTGAGTTTCTTGTCTTGTTTTTGCAAAATATATCTTCCATCTCCAATTATATCTTATCCACGAAATGATTTTTCTTTAAATTTTAAATACTGATGGAAATAGTGATGGAAAAAGGAGACATGAACTAGTGAATTAAGCATCTAAAATCCATCTTTAGACCCATACTCACATCTCCAGTGAAAATAAAGTTGGATCCATCACCCATTTGTCCAGGAAGGAGCAATATAACAACCTGAATATTTCTAAAATCGAGAAGGCATCCACGGCAATGCATTGGCATCCCACTGGCTGTTTATTGACAACTAGAGGGTGGGGGAGTGGAGCCACTTAAATCCTTAATTGGTAGACACACATTTTCCACACCACTAGAACTTCAAACAGCGCCTTCTGTGCCCTTTCCACATAAAACCCTAACCACTAACATGCCTCACAAAGGCACACTAAAATATGAATGTACTTGAATACATAGTGAACCTAATTGCTAATATTCCTTGGCAAATCAGATACACTATTAACAGCATAATAATGAGTATGCATAGAGACTCCCCAGTGTGACCAGATGTGCGTGTAAAATAAATAAATAAATTTAAACTGCCATGCTAAATAAAGTTGTCCTGCCACCTCAGGTTACCATCTGTTTCTCGTTTTCTCCAATAGTCTTCCCCGAGACTATTTTCTCAGCTCCAAACAACTGCAGCTGGCAGGTCTTCCTGACCATGCATGCGACGTGGACAGGCCCACGGGCGCCTCGGTTCCTTCGGGCATCCCTCAAGCTCAGACTTGGATGTCACCTCCACAAATGAGATCCCCGCCATCCTGCAATGTTTTGGTCTCACGTTCCTGTTTTTAAAAAAGCGGGGGAGGGCAAGAAAGTGAGAAAAAAAAAGAAAGAAAAATTAAAATGTTTTTCTGTTGGGGGGGTGTTAATAATGGACAAGTGTGAGATTTGGCAATAAATTATTGTCCAGATGAAGGGAAAACAATTACAAATTAGAAACAGATTTATTCACACTCAGTGCATTAATGAAAACTTTAAAAAACGGGAAAAAAAGAAAGAAAGAAGGAAAACTAAACTGTGTATACTGTGTGGAAAAAAATAATGGCCCGGCAGGCCTACTTTTTATTAACAACTCATCAGTAAGCAGGTTGTAATTCATAACAAAGAATTCACCCCAAGGAACGCCACATGACTGTGAGCTTTTTGAGTTTCCTAAGAAAATACATATGTTGTTCCACTTGGTTTCCTTTCAATAAAACCCACCAGTTAGCACTTCATTTTCAAGCTGTTCTGACAAATCAGGTGAGTTAGCTTTGTAGAAAAAACAGAAGCCAATTTTTCAGCTGAGAATTTTAGGGAATTTTTTTAATAACTTAAATAAATTTCCCAAAAGGTGAGGAAGCCGTGATAAAGGCTATGAAATGAGTTCATTTGGAACAGCTTGAAAGAAGGTCTGCTTTAATTCACTTCATTAATTTTTTCTGAGGAAATATTGAAGGATATATCCCTTGCTGCTAAGGTTTGTGTCTGAAGGGAGGGAAAAAAAGGAACTGTACAATTTCTGTGTTTTTTTTTTTTATCCCTCAAAACATGATTATAGATTTTTGGAACACCCTCTCAGCATCTCCACTAAGGAGAAGACTTAACAATGATAACAGCAGGGACTTCCTACTCCCAAATTCTTACAGAGCTGAACACAAATCCTGTGAAACACTACAATATGGCCACCACCCATGATTCCAGCCTAATTTCCCATGGCTCCCCCAAGGGCACCAGGCAAACTAGACCATTCAATGTTCCCAGCAGAGAATGGGAGCAGCTGCCATTGCCTCGGCAGGTAATAACCTCCTTCCTCCATGACTTCCCCCACATCTTCCAAAGTCCTCATCAACCTTTAAAACCTACTTTCTATCTTCCTCCAACGAAGCCTTCCCTAATCACCCTGAATCAATGCGTTCTGAGCATCTGAGCATCTCTCTCTTTGAATCCACGTAATGCAATGTTTACTCTTCTGTTATTCTGCCTTGTCTAAAGTCCCATGTAAAAGAGTTCTTTGAGAATTCAGCTTTAGGAGAAGGTATGCATGCTTTGTGTGTGTGGTGCAGGGAGTAAGCCAACTAAATATGACATCCTTTGGCCACTTGTGGTTATGTATGGTCACATGACTGGTCCTGGCCAATGAGCTGTGAGCACAAGTGACAAACTATCTAGTCGTGCTCTCCCCCTCCCGCAGGCATCACGGAGGCCGAGGGTTGGAATGGTAATCCACAGGGTGGAGGTGGCCTGGATCCCTGAGTCACTTCAGCGCATTGTCCTGTAGAGCTGCGTGACCTATAGCCTATTTATGGGATAAGAAATAAGCATTTGTTGTGACAGGCCACTGAGATTTGGAACTAGCATGGCCTGGTGGATTCAGTGTGATCTAATGTTTTATTTTGATAATAATGTACTTGACTGTGCTCCACTTTTCACTTTGCATGCCAGGGACCTCAGAGTTTGAAACTCAGATTTTAAATCTCTAGTGTAGTATCTATGGCCACTATTATGTTTTTCTCCCTTCTTATATATGATCCTGATATATTTTTAATTTAAAATTTTCTCATTCCAACTTGCCATCGATTTATCATGGGAGTTCTTCTTGTGAGCAGCTTCACATTCTTTAGGATGAGATATGAAATACAGGCATACTTTGTTTTACTGCACTTCACTTTATGGTGCTTTGCAGATAGTATGTTTTCTACAACTTGAAGGTTTGCATTGAGAAAGTCTGTTGGTGCAATTTTTTCCAACAGCGCGTGCTCACTCTATGTTTCTGTATCACATTCCAATAATTCTCACAGTAGTTCTAACTTTTTCATTATTATTGTTATTATATCTGTTATGGTGACCTGTGATCAGAGATCTTTGCTGTCCTTGTTGTAATTGTTTTGGGACACTATGAACCATGCCCAAAAGATGGCATACTTAATTAATAAATGTTGTATATGTTCTGTCTGTTCTACCAAGAGGCTGTTCCCCCATCTCTCTCTCTCTCCACTCGAGCCCCCTTCTTCTCTGAGACACAACAATATTGAAATTAGGCCAATTAATAACCCTACCATGGCTTCAAAGCATTCAAGTGAAAGGAAGAGTCAGTCACAGGTCCCTAACTTTAAATTAAATGCTAAAAATGACTAAGCTTAGTGAGGAAGGCATGCCGAAAGCCAAGACTGGCCAAAATCTAGGCCTCTTGCACCAAACAGGTAGTCAAGGTGTGAATGCTAAGGAAAAGTTCTTGAAGGAAATCAAAAGTGCTACTCCAGTGAACACACAAATGATAAGAAAGCAAAACAGCCTTATTGCTGCTATGGAAAAGGTTTCAGTGGTCTGGATAGCAGATCAAATCAGCCACGATGTTCTCTTAAGCCAAACCGTAATCCAGAACAAGGCCCTTGACACTGAGATAATACCCTCCACTAGCAAAAAGATTATGATTCTCTGAGGGCTGAGATGATTGTTAGCATTTTTAGCAATAAAATATTTTTAACTAACGTATTTACATTTTTGTGGACATAATGCTATTGCACACTTAGTAGACTACAATATAGTCTCTCTCTCTCTCTCTCTCTCTCTCTCTCTCTCTCTCTCTCTCTCTCACACACACACACACACACACACACACACATTCTTACAACTGTTTGTGTATGTGCTTGTCTCACTCTCCATTCTAGACTGCAAGCTTTTTCTGGACAAGACTGAAATCCACCTGTCTTCACACTTCACAGTTGCTAACGTAATCCTTTTGTTGATAAATATTTCTTGAGCTAAATGAATTGCCAGCAGGCTGAAGCTGATGACAATGAAAACGTTTCTGCACTGTACAATGTACAAAGGCACCCACTGAGAGGACAAATGCAGCAAGTTAGGGTGGAAATCCAACCCACGCTCTTTATGCCCAGGAGGGAAGGCCCCTTTCATAATTTTAGTCACTGGAAGGAGACAACTTTCTGCATGTTGTTCACCTGGAAGAGGCAGCCTTTTATAATTTGTAGAATTAGCAGTGCTAGCTTCAACATGCTGAGAACTTCAACATGCTGAGAACGCAAAAGCCACCAAAACACCTAATTATGAAATTTAAAAGTATAATAAGAAGCATTAATCATGTATCAAGTAAAAGAAAAAAAGTGGAAAAAATGAATTCATTTCTGGTGAAATGAATTCACCAGAATGAAGATACAGTTACCTAAAAGACTTATGAAAATAATTATGTATCACTGAATAGACATGACAAGTCCTTTTTTTAAGATATTCCAAATTCATTTTGACCTTGACCCTTATAAAGCTTCTTTGTTGCCAAAAAAAAAGTATAATATTAATAATTATGGTCAACCTCAATGTCAAATGTCTAAAAAACTAAAGGTGTGTTGTTAAGGGAGATGATACTACCATACAATTGGCATTTGTCCCCACACATTTAATGTATCAAGGTTTCTATTATTTGGTTTCACTAAAGATTGGCACCTTTTAAAACCTTCCTCCCTATGTCCCTACCTCCCCCTTCAATGTACGAGGAGCACACTGTGGAATTCTCCCAGGACCCAGAAACTCCCTGAATGGTGCAGGCGACAGTACTGCCCTGGACATGCTGGCACTGCTGTCACCAGGCCTCAGCACACATTAACAAAACTGGTCCAATATGAATCTTGTCCATACTATTCGGGAGGTATGCTCCCATATTAAAGTGTTGTTGACAGTAAACTTTGAGCTGTGATGAGGTTTACACTCAAATGTATAGGACTTAAAATGATTCAGTATTTAAATTAAAAAGATGAAAGACTCTGACCTTTCCAGCTGATATTTCTGCCCTCACCTCCTTAATGACCCTGCCCCTAAAAAGAATCACTCCTGGGGCCCTCCATGAAATGTCACATGCCTGGAGGGACATAGGTCCCTGGAGGGACATAGCCCTTATGGGAAAAGACATCAGTTGTTATTACTTCCTTGTGGAGCAGTGGCCACTACAAATGACACTTCGGATAAAATAAAATGCTTAGTACAATTTGCAAGGACCCACATGGTGCACAGCCACCTCTCCAGCCTTCCTTTGCACCCTTCTCTTCCTCACTCTCTGTTTCCAGTTCTTCTCATGTCCCTACCCTTTTCCTGCTTCAGGTCTTCATTCACTGAAGCCAGCCCCCTCCACCGTTCCTCCCACCCCTCCTGCCCCTGCCTGGCCAGCATCTCCTAGTCACGCAGTCCTGGGCTGACAAGCTGCTTCCTCCAGAAAGGCGTCCTGGATCCCAGTCTGTGTCAGTCCTCCTGCATCCCCTGCCATTCTCCTTCACAGCACTCAGCCATCAGCCCCTGCTTTGCAAGCCCTCGAGGGAGGGACAACCTCTGCATCCCTAGCACTCGGCTCAGTTCCTGGCCGCCAACATGGAGTGAGCAAGTGCATGGGTGGGGGAGAGGCAGTGAGATGGAATGGAAACTCAATGATTCTCCCTCCCATTCCTATCATCCAGATCATGAAGTGATGAAAGAAATTGGCCAAGTGAAGAACATCCTTCCCTGCACTTGACATGAACCTCATCTCCTGACAGTTTCCTCTCCTACACCTCTCCATGTTCAGAAAGAAGATGCAAATTTATGCATGGCATGAAACTGTCCAGACTACAGTGTGAATTGCAAAAACACATGTCGGTAAGCAAACTTAGTAAGAAAAATAAGCAAGCACGGATTTGATCTTTCAAGAAAGAAGACATGGCTTGGTTGAAGGAAGCTTCTTGAACTCTTCTGCTGACCCCTCAGGTCCAGCTGTCCACCTTGGGGAGCACCAGAGCTCAGCACTGGACAGTGTCTGCCCGCTAGGCCCCACCCACACTTCCTAACTCTAGTGTCCTTGGCTCTCCCATCCTTGGCTTTGATCTGTGCCTGCTGCTACCAGCCCAGAGCCACCATTGTTTGAATGACCCACTTGGGGCTACTGTTCAGACAATGACCTCATTTTGGTCCATGACCCTTGATTACTGACATCATTCATCCTTGGTCTCATCACACCCATTTCTATGGATTAAACATTCTCTTGCCACCAGCCCTAAACCTGCTGACCACAAATGCCAGACTAATCCCCCTAAGTAACCTGTCCAGGAGGGAGGATCAGACCCAGAACATTTGCCAGTGCACTCTGGTCCCAAGTGCAAAGATCTGAAATGAAGTTTGTCCCACCCACTTGCTCCCCTGCCCCTCCAAACCTGTTCATCCTGTTGGTTAAGGAGATCACCACCACCTAGCCTCTTACGCAAAAAACTTAGACTAGACTCATCCTGGGCTTCTCTTTCTCCCTAACAAACCTAAATTAGTCTAAGTCTGGTCAGTTCCACCAACGGACCATTTCTGTCTCCTCCTCTACATCATGTTGCCTATTAAGCATCTGCTTTCTCCTACCTGGACTGCTGTAATCACAACCCCCACCCTGCCCCCCACAGCCTGCTCCCTTCATCCCTGGTCCCTGCAAATATCCTATGCACTATCATCAAAATTAACTTCCAAACCACCAGTAACTGCACATCACTCACTGCTCTAAAACCTTCCATTTCCCGTGGCTGCAGGACAAAGTGTAAATCCCTAGTGCTGGCATTCGAGGAACCCCCAAAACCAGCCCCAGCCTATGCAGCCACTTTCCTCCCTGCCTGTGTGTCTCATACTCCCATCACCAAAGTCTTTGCTCCTTTCCCTTTATCTGCCTGGAATTCTGTTCTCTGCCTCATCTGCCTCCCCACCCCACCTCCACACTTTGGTGATCAATTTTCCCATTTTCAGCCCCCTTGCTTCCTCTGCAAGCCCTGCAGAATTGGTTATTCATTCAGACAGTATTCACTGAGTGCCTATTGCAGGTCCTCTCAGTCCTCATGATTCTTGATTGATGCTTCTCCGAATAACACTTGGTGGGTCATGTTTATTGTTTGCATACCTGTCTCCAGACTGAGTGCTACCAGGCATATTTCACTTACCCCTGAAACCACAGCACCTGAAGTGATGAACAGTTACCTTTCTAATGAAGGTATGAATGAACACTCAACTTACTCTCTGATTCACTGAAGCTTGCCATTGAGAAACGTAAGCCCTCGTATACTCTCACAGCAACATCTCCAGGCAGTGCCTGACGATGGAGACCCTCTTCTTGTTATTTACATAGGGCACTTGAAGGAGTGTACATGAACAACTCATTCCCACTCACCCTCCATTCTTACTTGCTCCTAATGTTTTTCCTTTCTTAACTAGAAGCTCTGGGAGTTATCTTGGACTCTTTGCACTCTTGGCATGTCTTTTACAGCCACCCCTTCTCTCTACTCATGGCCACTGCTACTCTTCAGACTCTCTTTCACTTATTTAAATCTGAAATGGTTGCAATAACCTGTTTTTCCGACCCTCTGGCTGCACCCCCACTTCAATCAAGGGAAGCCACACTGCCTTCAGAGTGATCCGTTAATTTGCAAATCCCTCTTGCTCCTCCCTACCTAAAGCATGGGCAATCCAGGCAGCAGGAACAGTAAGTCCGGAGGCCCAGAGGCAGAGCATGCCCAAGCATGCTGGAGAAACAGCAGGGAGCCAGCATGCCTGGAGTGGCATGGGCGAAGAGAAGAGAGAAAGAAGAGGGGTGAATAGGGCAGAGGAGGTGGAGTGAATCATGCAGGACCTTGCAGAGAACTCTGGATGACGGAATTTTAGCAGAGGGGTAGGATCTGACTTCCATTTTACCAATTTTACCGGACAACTCTGGCTGCCCTGTTGAGAATTAACCATAAAAGGAAGAAAGTGGATGTGGCCCACCCCCAGCCCCATTTCTCAACATCCCCTACTCCCTCCTCCCCTTATATTAATATTCCCCTTTGATGCTTTGACAATACCCCTGACTGGAGTGCTCAAGCCCTGTGCACTTCCACAGAGCATCCTGGGCATGCAATAATTGTGTCCAACCTCTGGGCCCTACATGCAAAATCTCTGCTTATTTTGCCAAATCCAGCTCAGAAGTACCTCTTCTAGAAGACTGCCACCACCACATCTCCTCCCCGGTAGGATTGCTTTTGCCTGTCTCTGGGCCATCTCTGAACCCCCTCATCCATGTTCCTATTTATTGCTCTTACCTGTCTACACATTTGTCTTCTCTACTGGAGTGTGAGGAATCCAGAGTTTATTTGTCTTCACCTACACAGCACCTGAGTGCCTGGTGCATCCTAGGGGTTTGCTAGGTGGTTTGTCAGATTAAGGAAAAGAGAAAAGAAAGGATGTGCCTCAGAGCTGGTCTGAGGGCCTGGGGACATAAGTCTCAGTGTCACTGGCAGTGGCTTTAGGTTCGCAGCTCTAATTTCTAAGGCTGTGACTAGGCTATGCTGGCCTGAGGAGGCTGGGGTGGTAAATGAGGAATGTGGTCAGTCCCGAGTGTGCTGAACCACGTCATGCTCTTTGGGCATGTCATAGCCTGTGCTATGACGCAGCATGGATGGGATGCACCTGACTCAGGCGAGGTGATCTCTGACATGTGTCTGGATTGTCTTAATGTAGAACCACTCTTTGTATATAACACTAGGATTCGGAGTGAACTGAGCTTCTACAAGTCTAATGTGACCCGAATTCATTCAGAATTTGTCATTCATAATGATGTATCTCCCCTGAGGGAAGATTTGGGGGGCCTTTGGGCTTGTATCCCCATACCCATGCTGAATTTCTTCTATATCTTTTAGAAGATATTAAGGAGCTAGAGAGGTGAACTGTATTTGATTTGCCTAGATGGCATCTGTTTCTGGCCCTTCCGCCCATCTGTATTTACCATTGCCATTTGTCAACACAGTGGCCACATGATTGAAAAGATGGAGAGAGATGAGCCTTACGCTTGTGACTGATGGTGCTGAGTGTCTTCGACATGGTGATCAGACACTGAGAGAACATTTGAAATTATACTTACCTAGGTATTTAGTGTCCCAAAAAGCTACACGTGGGGAGGCCGTGAGCCCACAATGTCCTGGCTCTGTGCCTGGTGCACGGCCTTTGTCTGGGACCCAGGTGCATTCCAGTTAGACGCTGCACTCCACACCCTAGACTCAGTCTGCCTGGGAACTCTCAGTATATGCCAGGCTCACTTCAGGCTGGGATTGCGATCACAGGGTCTCCCTGGTCTTCCTGCTCATGATCTAGCTGAATATCCCAGTCCTCTGTCAAAACCAGCTGAAATTCCAACTTCACCACATACTTTCTGAAGCAACTGAATGACCCACCAACCCTCACCTAAAGAAGTTAGGCCAGCACTCAAAGAAACCAGAAGACTCACACACTTTCCTTAGGTATTCAACTGCTAGAACCTGTACTGTTTCTCCTCTTCCTGGACCTTCTGTGGTACATAAAGACCAGTTCCCAAATTCAGAACTACCATATCAGCAACCTGGGCTTTAATAAGCGCTGCAGGTGACTCTCACGCACACCAAAGTTTGAGCCTCCCTGGTAAAGATGACAACAGACAGTGTAAATACCCTGCGGTGCTCTGAATCACACTGTGGACTCTTTCTTCTCCATTATCCTCCAGGGAGAATGCCCTATACATCTCTACAGGACTGAGCACAGGTTAGACACTCAAATGTTTTTATTCAGTTGGTGAGCCATCCCCTGGGATCCCCTGGGATCTACTGTTTCTAGATCCCTATTACACCTTCTGGGTATAGACTAACTATGGCTTCTGTTGCATGCCCTAAAATTAGATCCTGCCACTAAAAAAGAAGCTGCCCCCACTAAAAGCAGATTAGAACAATTGATCAACCCTAACAGACACCTGCAATTCACGGCCTCTCACAAAAAACTAATTTTCAAGGAGGCAGGAAAAAAGAGCCAAATGGCCAGACAGCCACATGGCTGAGAACAGCAATGTCCTAATGGAAGCCACACAGCGGCCTCCCAGAAGAGAAGGCAGTGTAGAGATCTTGGGTCTTGGCTGGGCAGGAGGGAGAAAGGCTTGGCGAGGGGAGAGTGGTATATTTTTATGTTGTTGGGTAAAGAAATGTTCATGTCACACCCCTAGTGATTCCCGTAAATAAAGATACAAGCAGAGGCAGGATATTATCAAGTTTTAATACAGCTGCTGGAGCTTGTTACCCAGGGCTCAATCAACAGAGCTCAGGAACAGCTGGCTTTGAAGGTGAAAGCCCGATCAGGGTACCCAAAGGTGCTGATGTTAATGTGACTAAAGCCACATGTTCCATTAAACTTCTTCCAGCCTCTCTCTCCGAGGGCTACAGCAAGCGCTTGTGATGAAAACCCTCCCAGGTGTGCTGAACTCAAACCAAAAGAAAGTTGATCCAGATCTGGTAGATTCTATGGGGTTTAGAGGCTAGATTTGAAAGCTGCCCATGTACCCTTTTTTAAAGACGGGAAGATGAAGGACAGCACAGATATGTAAAGACAAAATTGTAGCTATCCATTTAAGCACACAAATACATGCACATGCACAAACACACGTACACACGTGCACATACACATGAACTCACTAGAACCCTTTTTTCCCTATCACCCCTAGAAGGCTAGGATATTATCTAGTTGTTAAACTATTAATTCTCTTTGTGCCTCAGTTCATTCTCTAGGATCAACTTTCTTCATGTTTTCTCAGATCTTTTAATTTTTGTACAGTGGGATTTCCATAAAAAGAAAAACTATAAAAATTGTTGTAATAAATCTCCCATTTTCCAAGTGGAGACTGTGGGATTTATGCTCATCCATCCCTACTGTCTCACCTAGGAGCTCACATCTGCTCTGCGAAATGGTGGGTGGCATTCACAGGTCGGGCGAGAGTTTCTGTGGGCTGTGCAGCCCTGGATGTGGGTTCAGAGGGGAAGGAAACTTGTTCTTACCCTCAAGGAGCTTGAAATCTAGTGGGGAAGCAGGTGTGCACTAATCACAGAGTGGGCAGGGAGGTGAGCACAGGGTGGTGAGGACACAAAGGTAAGTACCAGAAGGACTAAGGCAGGAGGAGGTTTCTGACAAGAGGGTAAGAAAATAGCATCGTGTATTCAGGAGCTACAAATAGGCACATAGGTCTGGATCAGGAGGGGAGGCCTGGGTTGCCCAGGAGAGGACTTAGAAGAGAAGAGCAATAGTGAGGAGAATGGAAATAGAGAGGAAGTAAACCCATGAAAAGCTCATCAATGGGGCTTTGGGGCCTGCTGCATGTCAGGGTGAGGAAGAGGGACTTCCAGCATGACCCTCAGCTTTTTGGAACTGGGGTCCTCTGTCCCCTTCTCATGTAGTGGGAGAAGAAACTGTGTAGCTAAGGAGGTAAGGATAGAGGGAGTTCTACTAAAAGGGGTAGGAAGGTGTGCTCTCTGGCACAAGGCCTACCCCTGGTCATCCTCATCTCACGTCTCTACCTGCCAATGACAATGAGGCCATCTTACCAACCTCCTGCAGATGCCATGGCCACACTCCACCTTCCTCCTTCTTGTTCTAGGAAAGTTCATCTGTATCATAGTACAGCTTGAGGGAGTAGTAGAGAACACGTGAATCCATTGACGTCTAGCCTGGCAGGTGGCTTTTCCCCATCAGCTTAGGCAATAGATAAATTTATGTCACTCACAGCAATTGAGGGATGTTGATGAAAGGCTTATAGTTTGTGGTATTCCATGAACTCTGCTTAAGTTAGGAAGCTGTTAGTTAAGTTAGTTAAGTAGGAAGCTGTATTTATAAATCATTTTTTCCAAGATTTCCAAAGCCTGTTTCTCAAAGTTCACCTACTTGGGACAAGTCAATGCTCTTGATGTTCTGTAGATGAGGTTACAGGCATGAGAAACCAGACTACTTGCCAATATCAATTAGTCAGGTAGTGTCTGACCCAGGATCAGTCTTCATATATATGATCTGCATCACTGAATTGCATTTCTATGTCTGCACAAAACAGTACAATCAAGTGTCGATGTGCAAAATAAAATATTAAGGGAAAAAAAACCTGAAGAATATGGACAGTACTTATCAGTTTCTGATTTTTAATAAATTTTTAATAGAACAGAATTGTCTCTTTAACATAGTTTTGGTACACATATTCCACATGCAAAAAACAGATTGTTAGTTGTAAAAAAGATAAGAGAATCAAATAAAACAAACAAAAAAGAGAAAGAAAATTATTATAATTCCCACTGTTGACATATGTGTGCATGTTAATGAGTATTTTTGAACACATAGTTTTTACAGATCTGTAAAATATTGTATATATTTTTTTGCACTTACTTTTTGTCAGATAAAATGTCGAAGTTCTTTCTATAGGAATAAAAATATTTCTGCAGTATTACTAATGGTTATACAGTATCACATCTTATGGAAGTACCATAATTTAATTAACCTATTGTACAGCTAAATTAATTCTAGTTTTTCTTTATTATAAACAATTCCACTAATCCACATATTCTCAGAATTAAATACTTATTTTCCTAATTCATTTCTTTTTATTAGAAGTATTTCCTTTATTGCAAGTGCATAAAAAGTTGGTCACATTTAATTAATTGCTTCATTAAAATATTCTTAATTTTAAACAAACTACATTAACAATTATAGTTTGCTTTTCTAGTAAGAACTTTAAAATTTTACCTTACTCATCTTTCCCATATTGTATTGAATAATTTACTTTGTAAATGCATACTATGAGTAATTTATTTATAGAATTCAATTCACCAGATATTAGGACTGTGCTGGAGGCATCTCTGGAAGAGTACCCAATGATCCTTGATGCCTAAGAATCCATACTGGAAGTAAGAAAAGGATACAAGAGATGTGAAGTAGAACATTTATGTCATCAAAAAAGCACAAAGATCTTATTGGAACTCTTCAGGGAGGTCTTTGCTGGTTGGGAGGATGAGAGAATGTTTCAAGGAGAAACAATCATGTGAAAAGCATGAGATTTCATATGCAACACAGAAAAAAAGGCAATATATTATAATGATAAATTACATAAAAAATTTTGACTCATTACACATCTTTAAAAAATTTCAAATACAAAACAATATATTTTGTTTTACTCTTGATGGTAGGAACTGGACAAAATAGAATATTTATTATCAGAGGGAAACTTGCATTTGAATTCCAGTGAGGCCTATTTCATCCACAAAGGGTAGGGAAGAAATAGAGAATCTGAAAGTTCGGTGAAACAATAATTGGTGTTGCGTTCTAATATTTTCTCAGAGGAAACTGAGGTCTCTAGAGGCTATGTACCTCATCTAATCCCTAAGTCACACATCCTGAGATAGCTGCACCAGCTCTAGAATCCAGGGGTCCAGACTCCGGCTTCGTGCTCTTTCCATCACTCAGTGTGGCTTTCCCAAGGGCTCCTAAGCAAATTTATGAAGGGCAAGGATTCCCAGCCCAACAGGTGCAGAAATGTGAGACGATCCTTTACCTGTCATATCGAGTTGATGAACCTTTTCCTGCAAGTCTGTGAGACTGAGGAGTTCATTCAACATTCATTCATTCAACAAGTATGTATGGAGTAGCTATGATGTACCTGGCATTGTGCTAAATACCAGGAACCCAGCAGGGAACAAGCCAGACCCTTGGAAAACATGCCTGTCCAGATAGCAGTGTCTGCTGCTTGACTTGGAGAGGCATAGGTGGGAGCAACCAGGTGTTGATCTGGCTCCTGGGAAAATGCGGGAGTTCAAATGTTCCACTGCAACCTGCCATGCTCTGTGCAGGTCTTCACTTTGTGCACCAATGATCTGGAAACTACATTAAAACATGCAAATGATATTCCCATACAAAGAGAAAAAACTATGCCTTTCTGTTACCCACCTCTCTGTAGCCCACTATATCACCTCTCCCACAGTTCACACTCTGACTCTGTCTGAGATAAATAGTTCTCCCAGTGCTAGGTTGTTCACTTGGCCCTAGCATGTAGACTATCAGTTTGTCATGTGACTTTATAATGTTCTCTTAGGCCTTCAATGTACTTGAGTTGAAACCTTCTCATAAAACTGAGGAAGCTTCATAGAGTATGAGAGTAGAGGGGGCCTGAGAGATGCTTGGTTCAAATGCCTGTTTTGACAGATGCCAAAACTGAGACTCAGAGGCGGGAAGCAACCCATCCAGGGTCACACAGCTGGATCTAGAGGAGCTGGAACAAAAGTCTAAGACCTCCTGATTCCCAATCCAGTATATGCTCCTTTAGAGCATATACTTGGTACTTATTAACTCTTATGGTGGGCCCTCATTAAGATAACATCCTCAGTCATCCAAAAGATAAAATCAGATAAGTGTAACAGCAATGAATGGACGCAGTGGAGCACGAATAGTTTGTACCAAAAGATTCTCACCTCAAAAATGTGCTCCTCCTACTGCACTGGCTGCCCTATCTCAGTCTCCTTTTCCTGTTCTCTTTATCTCCATGAGCTCCTAACACTGGAAACCCCCGAACTTGGCTCCTGGACTTTTTCTTTTCTCTGGCCATAAACACCTCCCCCCATTTCATCCCATATCCTGCCTTTAGCTGCCATCTGCCAGGAATAAGGGGCAGAGCAATATGGCCAAGTAGAAACCTCCAGCAATCATCCCATCACACGGACACCGAACTCAACAACTATCCAAGCAAGCACCTTCAGAAGAAACTAAAATCAGATGAACAATCATACTACCTGGTTTTAACATCATATCAAGGAAAGAGGCACCGAAGAGGGCAGAAAAGACAATCTTGCAGTGCCTACACCAGGCCACCCCCATCCCCCCTCAGTGCCTTGGCAGCTCCCCTATTGTAGAGGGAATTTGTTTGCCTGAGGGAGGGAGGGCAAAGTGATTATGGGACTTTGCATTGGAACCTAGGGCTTCCCTCTCACAGGGGAACACAGCACAGGGCAGAATCCTCCAGTGCCCACAGAGGCAGCATTTAGGCCAGCACAGCGGGAAAGACATCCTCGCCCCAAAACCCAAGTTTCTCCTACCCACCACCAGTTGATAAAAAGCACCCAGAGGACTGGACTAAATCCATAAAGCAGTCAAGCCACAAAATCTGCAGTCCTTGGGCAATTCCCGTGGCTATGCTGGCTCAAAGCCAGTGGACTAGGAGTGAGACATTAGTGGTGGTGACCAAACCAGTGCCTGTGTCAACCTCCCCTACCCAACTACAGGCTGTGTGGCTAAGGGATAGTCTTCTTCCACTTGGGGAAAGGAAATGGAAAAGTTCAAAGAACTTTGTTTTGCAACTTGGGTACCAGCTCAGCCACAGTAAAATAAAGTACCAACCAGACTCCTGAAGCCCCTGAGTCTAGGCCTTATTTTCTAGAAGGGATTTCTAGGACCCACACTGGGCCAGAAGAAAACATGCTGCCTTGCCGGGAAGAACCCATTCTTGGAAGGATTCACTATCTGCTGACTAAAAAACCCATGGGCTTTGAATAAACATCAGCAGTAGCCAGGCAACAGTCACCACTGGCTTTGGGTGAAACTGGCCTGGCTTTAGGTGTGACTTGTCACTGATGGCCATGAGTGAGTACCGACATCACTCCTGTCCCAACTCCAGCAGCCTGGCACAGAGAGTGAGGGAAGAGAGTGAGAGACTTTGCTTGGCAATCCAGGGAATTCTTTTGTATCTTACCCAAGTCCACCAAGCCGGTACCACCAGGACTCTACAAAAGTCACAGCATCACTGGGCTTGGGGCATCCCCAGTGCTGATATGGCTGCAGTGACCAAAGACTTAGATCACAACACTCAATTTCCTTTGAATATCTGGAAAGTCTTCTCAAGAAAGATGGGTTCAAACAAGCTCAGACTGTGAAGATTAAAATAAATACCTAACTCTTCAATGCCCAGACATTGACAAACATCAAGGACACCCAGGAAAACATAGCCTCACCAAACAAACTAAATAAGGTACCAGTGGCCAATCCTGGAGTGATGGAAATATGTGACCTTTCACACAAAGAATTCAAAACAGATGCCCTGAAGAAGCTCAGGAAGTTCAAGACAACACAGAGAAGGAATTCAGAAGCCCATCAGAGAAATTTAACAAAGAGATTAAAAGAAAAAAAATAAAACAGAAATTCTGGAGCTTAAGAATTCAATTGGCAAACTGAGAAATGCATCAGAGTCTCTCAACAGTAGAATTGGCCAAGCAGAAAGAAGAATTTGTGAGCTTGAGGACAGGCTATTTGAAAGTACACAATCAGAAGAGAGAGAGAGGAAAAAAAAAGAATGAAAAAGAATGAAGCATGCCTACAAGATCTAGAAAATAGCCTCAAAAGGGCAAACAGCCTCAAAAGGGCAAGAGTTATTGGTGTTAGAGAGGAGGTAGAGAAAAATATTGGGGTAGAAAGCTTATTCAAAGAAATAATAAGAGAAAATTTTCCAAACCTAGAGAAAGATTTACCAATATTTAGGTACAAGATGGTCATAGAACAGATTTAACCCAACAAGACTACCTCGAGGCATTTAATGGTCAAGCTCCCAAGGGTCATGGTTAAAGAAAAGGTCCTAAGGGAAGCCAAAAAAGGAAAAGAAAAAGAAAAAATAACATATAAAGGAGCTCTTGTATGCCTGGTAGCAGACTTCTCAGAGGAAACCTTACAGGCCAGGAAAGAGTGGCATGACATAATCCAAGTGCTGAAGGAAAAAACCCTTAACTTTAGAATATTACATCCTGCAAAAATATCCTTTAACCATGAAGGAGAAATAAAGACTTTCCCAGACAAAAAAAGCTGAGGGATCTTGTCAACACCAGACATGTTTGACATGAAATGCTAAAAGGAGTTCTTCAATCTGAAAGAAAAGGACATTAATGAACAATAAGAAATCATCTGGAGTTACACAACTCACTGGTAACAGGACACAAATACAAAATACTCTATTACTATAATTGCAGTGTATGAACTACTTATAACTGAAGTAGGAAGACTAAAAGACAAACTTATCAAAAATAACAACTTTTTGAGAGATAGTATAAAAAGATATGTATGGAAACAATAAGTTTAAAAGTGGGGAGGAGGATGGAGTTAAAGGGTAGAATTTCAGTTAGATTTCTCTTTACTTGTTTGCTTGTAAACAGAGTTCTCATATGTTTAAAATAATTGGTCATAAAATGTTTTTCTGCAAGCCTCATGGTAACCTCAAATCAAAAAGCCTATAACAGATACACAAACAATAAAAAGAAATAAATTAAAAGACACTTCCAGAGAAAGTCCCTGTTAACAAATGAAGAAAGGAAAGAGACAGAAAAAAAAAGAGAGAACCACAAGACAACCAGAAATCAAATAACAACATGGCAGTAGTAAGTCCTTAGATATCAATAATAACATTAAATGTGAATGGACTAAACTCTCCAATCAAAAGGCATAGAGTGGCTGAATGGATAAGAAAACAAGAGCTAACTATATGTTGTCTGCAAGAAACACACTTTATAAAGACACATAGACTGAATATAAGGGGATTGAAAAAAATATTCCATGCAAATGGAAGCCAACAAAGGGCAGAAGTAGCTATACTTCTATCCCAAAACATACATTTCAAGACAAAAACTGTACAAAGAGACAAAGAAAGTCATTGTATAATAATAAAGGGATCAATTCAGCAAGAGAATGTAACAATTCTAAATATATATGCAGATAACATTGGGGCATCCAGATATATAAATTAATTATCAGAGCTAGAGAGAGAGAGAAAGAGACCCCAATACAATACTCATTGGAGACCTCAACACTCCATTTTCACCATTAGACAGGCCAATTAGACAGAAAATCAACAAAGAAACATTGGACTTAATCTTTTCTATAGACCAAATGGACCTAATAGATATTTACAGAACATTTCATCCAACTGCTGCAGAATTCATATTCTTCTCTTCAGCTCATGAATCATTCTCAAGGATAGACCATATGTTAAGCAACAACACAAGTCTTAAAAAATTCAAAAAAGTTGAAATCGTAGCAAGTATTTTCTCTGACCACAATGGAATAAAACTAGAAATCAATAGCAAGAGTAACATTGGAAAATACACAAACACATGAAAATCAAATAATATGCTCCTGGATGACCAGTGGATAAGTCAATAAAGAGATTAAGAATGAAACTTAGAAATTTCTCAAAACAAATGAAAATGAAAATACAACATGTTAAAACCTATGGAATACAACAAAAGCAGTAATAAGAGGAAAATTTATATTAATAGCAATAAGAGCTTACATAAAAAAAGTAGAAAAGCTTCAAATAAATAACTTAGTGATGCCTCTCAAAGAATTAGAAAAACAACAGCAAAACAAACCCAAAATTGGTAGAAGAAATCATAAAGATTGGAGCAGAAATAAATGAAATTGAAACAAAAAAATACAAAAGATCAATGAAATGAAGGTTATTTTTTAAAAAAGATTAGCAAAATTGACACAACTTAAGCCAGACTATGAAAGAAAGAAGACCCAAATAAATAAAATCAGAGATGAAAAAGGAGACATTACAACTTACTCTGCAGGAATCCAAAGCATCATTAGAGACTACTGTGAGCAACTGTATGCCCATAAATTGGAAAACATAGAAGAAATGGATATTTCCTAGACACATGAAATCTACCAAGATTGAGCCAGAAAGAAATCCAAAACCTGAATAAACCAATAAAAAGTAATGAGATAGCAGCAATAATAAAAAGTCTCCCATCAAAGAAAAGGCCAGGACCTGCCTTCCTATCCCACTATGAGTAAAAACCAAAGTTATCACAACAGCCTAGAAGGTCTTCATTTCCTCTCTGAACGCATCACCTACACTTGGTCCTTTGGCTCCCTTCCCTCTAAACCACTTGGTCTCTTTGCCCTTCTTTGAACTTGCCAGCCCCTTCCTGGCTCAGGGACTTTGCACTTGCTGTTCCACTGTTTGAAATGTTTGTCTCCCATATTTACATGATTCTGCTACCTCCTTAAAGTCTTTGCTCAAGTACCCTCTTCTTAATGCTTTCCCTGACCTCCCTATTTAAAACTTCCCCAGCTTTCAATATTCCCTGTACTGATTTGCTGCCTTATTTTTCTTCCATAGCACTCAGTGTCATTTTATAGACTATACTTTTCACTTATATATTATGTTAATTCTCTGACTCTCTCGACTAGAATGAAGGCTGTATAAGAAAAAGAAATTTTTGTCCAAATTGCCCTTTGTTTATCCCTACCATCTTGAATAATAGTTGCTTAGAAATATTTGCTGAGTAAATTAATATTCCATAATTTTTAAATCAGTGTCTTATGCTAAAACAATTCTAAAATTAAAATAGTTGGATAATAGTGAAAAACAATTGGAACAATATATAACCCTTGGAGTCTTCCTCATGCTGAAATCTGGATTAGAGGGGTTACTGGTGGACATTGGTAATAGTGGCCACTGCATAATGACTAGAAGATATATTGAGCCACAGAATACTGGTATCCAAAACTTAAACTATGCAGAAAATTATAGATTAAAGTGCAATTTTTCCCTGGACTAAAAGTGAGGGAAATGGGCAAAAGAAATTTGTGTAATGCCAGAAAAAGTTTTCCTAAAAAAAAATAATGAAAAGTATAAGTATGATTTTCAACCAAAATTTAGCCCTACATGTTTAGTCTATTCTTTATAATTTGTTTAGTGAATTTAGGTTACTGAAGGGTACTCAACTGTCCAGAAGGAGTGCAGTTTCCTGACAGAACTCGACTACTGTGTTGTCCTAGGGTCTCCCACAGCCCGGTGGCTCACTAGCTGGGAACAGAGCACTCGCTGGTCCCAGGCTGTTGTTTATATGAAGCAAACTGGAAGGAAAGAGAATGTCTGAACTCAGGGAAGCTTAGCAGAGAAGTGTTAGCTTGTACTCTCTGCAGTAATCAGATGAGACAGCAGAAATACATTTTGCATTTACTGTCAATTTGTGGTGACTCCGGTCCCAGAGAATGCACTCCGTAATTTTCTAGACCTGATTTGAAAGTTTCTTACTGTTCAAATGCTACTCCATGAGACACTGGGCACAGAGAGCAGACACAAACATTTGGACTTTTGAAGAGCAAGTAAAGTTAGAAGATTTGGCTACAGGAAAAGATAACTAGTAGGTAAAATGAGGTTTGGGTTTTGGCCTATCTATGACGCAAACCTTGATTTGCTCATGGACTTTGTCCCCAAACTGGTGAATTTTCAGTGGTTTATAGGTCACTAAGTAACATGAGAGATGACATGGATTTATCACAGTCCTCGCTGCACAAGAATACCTCTCCTGTGTGTCTAAGAGACATCTCAAACTTAACATATTCAAAACTAAACTTCTGATCTTTTCACCAAAACCAAGTCTTCCCCTAAGTTTTTTCATCTTAGCTGACTATAACTTTTTCCTTCCAGTTGCTCAGGCCAAAAGTCTTGGAATCATCCTTGACTCTTTAATCTCCTATCCCAGAGCCAGTTTGTCAGGGAATCAACAGCTCTGCCTTCAAGGAACATTTGGAATCAGATCACTTCTCACCACTACACAATTCCCACCCTGGTCCTGGCCACCATCATCCCGGATGGTCTTCCTGCTTCTATCCTTACTCCATGTAATGGGTTGAACTGTGTTCCCCAAAAGGATATGTTTAAGTTCTAACTCCTGGTACCTGTATATGTGACCTTATTTGGAATTAAAGTCTTTGCAGATGCAA
>CAUYRT010036961.1:0-12593 GCA_963574885.1 Lepilemur ruficaudatus | reverse complement strand
TAGCTTCTCTTAGTAAAACAAGATAGCCATTTATCATTGTCTACAAAATCTAGAGAACCTTAGAGGATAGTGGCTTTAAAATTTAGACTATTAATTTTCTTTAAAATTTGTTAAAAAGGATAGAGCTGACCACTGAGTCAGGTCTAACGGCAGTTAGCATTTTAGGAATGATATAGTTACTAGGAGTATTAAGACTTTGGTGATTTTTAAGATTTTTTTTCTGAATAAAATATAGCATATGTTGTTTAAAAAAGTCTATAAAATATAGAAAAACTGAATTAATCAGTATTATTGCTGATAACCTTGTGGCACGTTCACACACTCAGATATAGTTTTACATATATTTTGTACACAGTTACAAAATCAGAAGCATCATTCCACATCACTAAAATCTCTTTGCAAATCTAATTTTCAACACAAGATTATGGATATACTCTCAAATATTTAACATTTCCTCAGTGTTGGAGGTTTATGTTATTATTTGCTATAACTCTGTAACTTACCTTATTTAACGTTTTTCTCATTTTTTGTTTTCTATTATAAATTCATGGAAGTTAGATGGCTGAGGTAACAGGCAGAGACATCTTTAAGGCGTGATACAAACTGTCATGTTGATACCCACAGCTGCCCCTTCTTTTTATTTTTGCTTCTGTGTATCTCTTCCTCCCTCCTCCTTCCATGTGACCAGAGGGTCTGAAAATCAGATTATTTTAGCACTGAACATGCAACTTCATCCTGAGAGATAAGCAACAAGAAGATGATCAGTCTCTCTCATAGGCAATTAATTGGTCTGTTCTTTTTTTTTTTCCTTTTTTTTGGCATTTGGAGTCTAGTCCTTGATTTTTTTTTTTTTGTGCAGTTTCAGTTTTGTTCTGCCTTTTAACTATCTCATTGAGAAAGATATTAAAATTTAAAAAGAGGCATAATAGTTATTATCTTTCCATATCCTTGGATGAAAGATGTCTTGCAAATTCAGAGTGCCCCTTACCGATCCTAATTCCTGGAATTCAGAATGTAAATGAATCCTATTTGAGGAGGTTAACTCCTTAAAGGTGAGGAGACTGATTAATATATTGTTTACAGTTGACTAACCCGATCTTTAAGATGCTGAGTTGCTGAGCAGTGGTTAAGGTGCTTATAGTAGTTTACTCCATATTCCCAAATAAAGTCAAGATGATTGTTACCTAGGTCTGGACTCCCCTCTCCCTCATGTCACCTGAGGGAGAGAGGTTTCTGAACAGGAGGGAGGGAAAACTCATGTTTACATTCTCTAGTTTTGTGCAAGCTACTTGCTCTAGGCTAATACCCCATTTTACAGGTGGGGAAGCTCTTTGAAGCTCAGTGAAGTTAAGAAACTTGCCCAAGGCTACACAGCTTGTAAGGTGGATCAGCGATAATATGACCCCTCAACTAGTCCATATTCTTTTTTTTAATTAATTTTTTAAAAAAATTTCAGAATATTATGGGGCACATTTTGGATACATATATTGCCTTTGCATCACCCAAGCCAGAGGTACAAGAGTGCCCATCCCCCAGACAGTGTGCTCGGCACCCATTAGTTCTGAATTGACCCATCCCCTCCACTCACTCCCACCTGCCAGGCACCCGATGAATGTTACTTCCATGTGTGCATCTAAGTGTTGCTCAGTTAGTCCTCCTGGTTCACTGCTCCCAGAGAAGGAGGTGAAGAACACCATGGCCTTCCATATTCTTTTCATTGTGCCCTAGAATGCATTCTGCATTCTAGGAAAAAGGCAGGGAGTCAAGTACCATGAAGCTCCTGTATGCAAGAGAGGGGCCTGCAGAGAATAGGTTTTCACCAGGTCCACCGACAAGCCCTTCTGTGGGGTGGACAGCCTGTGTGAAGGCTTATAAAAGGCCTAGAGATTTTTCTTTTGCCCCCCTCTCACAGTAGGGCTTTTTGTTCTTTGTCAAGTGGGACATTTAATTCCAGGTCCTGTCTATTGCATTTTTCAGGTTTAGTGTTGCCTTTTCCATTGTTCTCCCTTTCGCAGCTATTTCTGATCTTTCCTCTCCACCTTCTGGGTTTGTGGCTGATCCTCCTGTTGCCCAGCACTGATCAGCTGCTCCTGTCCCTGCCTCTCCTAGAACCTGATTCCACTCCAGCCTGGCCTGGCCACCCTTGTCTTCAGATGGGAATGGAGTTTGAATGGCATTCCTGAGAGCGAGTTGGACCCGTTCCTTTGTTTCCTTGTAACCATCCTTGGACCTGACTCAGCAAACAATCTAGCCCTGGAGGAACCTAATCTACCTAGTGCAACCTTGAGTTCTCCTCAGAACCTTCTCCTGCCTCACCAACTCTGAAGTTCCTCCCTCCTGGACCATGTGAACCAACCCGGCTTCTCCCGCCTCCCTGTGCTGTGTCAAATTGTGCCTTGCACCTTGGAAAGCCCATGTGAGACCCTCTCAAGGTGCTATGTTTTCTACCTCATAGAGTTTTTTTCTCCCAGAAGTTGCAGCGTATTTTTTTAGGGGATTATCCTTAACCAAGCCAAGAGAGTCTTCTAAATTTGGCAACAATAAGGCTTGGAGCTGAGTCTTCTACCTGGCGGGATGCCAATCCTCAGCTTGTTGTCCCTGTGTCCTAAAAACATGAGGGGCTGGCAGATGTCATTTTGGTCTGAGAAGCTGACTTGTTTGAAATTCAACCTTAAATTAAGCTCTTAACTATGTTCAGCTTGGGGGCCAACTTTGATTTTTCTCTATGTTGTATTCTCTCTTGTTTACTCAAGGAGGGGCCAGGATGATACAGTCATCCGAAGTTACCATTTGCAAAGACTACAGGTATGGACTGTTTGTTTCCGTGCCTGAGTCTTGGAAACTGGCTATTCACTGCTAGAGAGTGATACTTTGTGAAGCCAGTGCCTTGAGGCCAAAAATTACCTGCGATTTTAAATTGGGTCAGGGACAAGGTGCTGGAATCTCAGGCTCTGGAAATGTTTCATGGGACTGGTGTGAGTATTCAGTCACTCATGTGTTCCAGATTTATTTTTATAATCATGTGTGAGATGTATGTACATATATGCATGTCTCTCAGGAAGTAGGAAATGAAAGTGGAAGACATTATGCCCTCAAAAAAAAAAAAATGACTGAGCTAGGCTAAAAATTAGGTAAGGGACATTTGCTTACCTGCAAATGAATCATTGTAGAAATGTGATCGTCCCATATATTATCAAGAAACTTGTTTTCTGGATGAGTACTGGGAGAATCAAATGAGCTCTTTGGAGGACTAAATTGATCCCCATTAAGTTTTAGGTATAATGTTTTGACACCTCGCCCCACCTGTTGCCTCCACTAGGCTTGTTCTGGCAACATCCACAGCAATTTGATATTATTTATGTGACCTATGGGATGTCCTGTGTTCAGGACTGAGTCAGTTGGGGAACACCAGAGACTAAAGAATCTCTCTTCCTGCTGCTGGGTTAATGAGCTTGGCAGGTTCTTTGTCTCCCTCTATTTTTATCGTGGAGGAAGCAACAGCCAGGAAATATTCGCGTGACTGTGACTGGGCTAACCCAGTGTAAGCCCCTGAGATTCCCTGTTGGTCTCGGCCAGACTCCGTGATTTTGGGTACCAGGTATAGTCCAGCTTTGACTTTGATGCTTTCTAGGATAGGGTGAGCACCCTACTCCAGGCACTGCCCATTAGCTTCCTTTGCACCGGCTACTCACTAGCAGTCATCATCCGCACTCAGACAGAGCCCAGGGGAATGTCCTCTTGCCCGTGGCTATGACGTCGGTCGGTCAGTGGACTGGCTCCAGCAACAGGGGAGACAAACTAATCACAGGTCTTTGCTCTCCTCTGAGATTGAGGCCTGGGGCTTCTAGTTTGGAATACAACATGTGAAGATTTTGTTGTTGTTTGTATTTTTTTAAAAATGTAAACTTGATTATTTTATTGCTAATTTAAAAATAAATGACTTTATATTGATTGTGAAACAGTTCTGGCCTTATCTCCATGCAAAACACTTAGTGATTTGCTGCCACCGTGTGGTCATTTTTGTTCAGGTGTTAGAATGGGGTTAAAATCTTTTCAAACCATGTGCTGGACCACATACGTGGTTCAAAAGTTCAAATTTTTGAAAATGGTTTAACTGCCAAAGAATTAAGTGTAACTGAGTTTTAGATTTGAGGTGCTCCCCCAAGAAGAATCTGGTTCACTGGCTGCGAGTATCTGGCTCTGGGAGGAAAGCAGGGAGGTCCGTTGTGACGTTATCTGGAGAGAACGGCATGCTCAGCACTCTCTGAGATTCCTGTCCCTCTGATTTCTGAATCTCTCACCTGAAAATAACAATTCTGTGAACATTCTGAGCTCTAGGAGCCAGATCCATCTCCCTTTTCCTCCTGGTGCTCCCTTTTCCTTCATACCCTCTTCCACGCCCACATGCACCCTGTCTCCCTTCCTGTGGAACTCGGCTCAGTCATGTTTCTCACGTGTTCTTTCTTTCCTTGTCTGGATGAGCAGAAGAAGATCATGATCATGATCTGCTGTATTATCCTTGCGATCATCTTAGCTTCTACCATTGGGGGCATATTTGCCTGAAAAAGGTGAGCCATCTGTGGGGAGAGTCAGGCCTGCTTTCACTTACTAGACCCTCTGGTGTCCTGTGGGCATTCATTATTTGATGCCCTACTCTGGGTGGGATTAGGTGCTGGAATAACAGTTAGAGAAAACTACGGAAAGGGATGTTTCAGAGAAAGAAAAATTAGTGAAGAGTGAGTTGGTAGCAGGTTGTTGGGGGCAGGAGTGGCGGAGAAAGAAGGCGGAAATCTGTCCTATAACCTGGTCTGGTAGCAGAATGCTTTGAACAGGTCAAGGATGTTGATTCCTGGTAAACAGTTTGAGCCTTGGTATCTGGGAATGGCAAAAGGAGCAAGAATGAGTTCTTGCGTTAGAACTTTTTGGAAGAAGGGCACATGGCAAACCTGAATTAAATAAATTTCTTCCCCTTCCAAGATTACAAGTAAACACAGCCTTGTGTGTAGACCCTTACCCCTGTGCAGAGCGATCCTGGCCACCAACACCATGCTATATAATCTATCATTTTTCCCCCTCCATTCTTCTGTTATCTCTTTAGCTCTCAGATGGATCCGCGACTGGCATCTCTAATCCTCCTTCCACCTCTGTGATGCCATCACATCTCCACGCAGACTCCTCATCAGCTACTCCTCTTTCCATTATGAAACTTCTTATGACACAGGGAACCAATCAACTACTTATTTTAAGTTATGTAAAGGAAGAAATTATGAAAATTCTGAATTGGGTGGGGGCAGGAATAGGGAGTACAGCGACATATAGCTGGTTAGAGAGATGGTTTAAAGGAGGGAACTGCAGGGTAGAGAAGAAAGCATAACGGGCACCTACTTAGGAAGTGACATTCAGAGCCTGCACCTGCGGTATGGCTGGGATGAGGCAGATACTGTAGCACACCTAATTCAACAGGCTCTTATTTGAACTGCTGTGAGTTGGTCAAGAATGTCAGGGCACTCGTCACGTCTGCTCTTCAGGCTCTTCTAGGTCTCACTTTTGACCACTCCACGTCTACTTCCTCCTTCAGGATCCAGTAGTAGTCTTAAAAGTGAAGGTTATCTAAGGATAGGCACATGCCTGTCTTGCTCCCTGCTGTGTCCCCACTGTTTAGCACAGTGCCTGCCCCTTACCACTGTTCAAGTACCTGTTGACTTAATTACTTATAATTAGGCTCTGATTTCACTTATGGACTAGTCCTTGGGCTTGACCCCCTCAGCTCTCCAAGGCATCAGTGGGAACATGGTTTGTTACTATGAGAGGCTGTGTAAAGCTGCTTGGAAATGGGCTGATGCACTTCTGCAAAAATGCTACAGCAGGCCCCCGTTACAACGTACACTTTGAAGGGCTTTTTCTATGGGTGGGTCTGTCTCACCAAGTCTCTCGCTCTGTGGAGATGGCTGGTCCCAGGATTGTGGTTCAATAACTATATATAGACCCCAAAAGAAAGAGGTTTATGCTATAATTAAACTCCTACGTCAGTAGAACACTGTGAACCCTAACAAAGGACTGATGAAGATACTAGGTGAGAAAGGTGGAGCGAGGCTATCGCTTACTTCACTGCTCCCCTGATTTGTGTTGCCAGCTGAAACAGTTGGCCAGCAACGTATGCGTGAGAAACTGTTCTAAACACTGTCCCCAATTCAAGGTTCAGTTGTGCTCAGCTTTAAAACTATGTGGATGAGTTCTAATGCAAGTAATTTTAATAACAAGTTCACTAAAAATGCATTAAAAACATAGTATACAACTTTTGAGGACCACACAACTGTTAAGTTTGTACTTTTGAAAGTAAAGCAAGTTCTTATTTCTTTGCTGGATACCTCATTCTTTTAAGAAAGTGGGATAAAAAATGACATTTTGGTCAGTGTGCTGTTTTCTACCCACTTTCAAAATCAGATGGTTTAATATTTCTATCAATTTGTGTTTCATTTAGTTTGAATAGGGGATAGAAGACTACTGCTCTGAAAAACAGATTAATCTCATTAAAGGCAATCAGGGAGCTGAGGCCATGGGGATTTGAGTCACAGAGCCCTCATTCATGCGGCAGTAGGGATCTGTGTGCTGCGTGGCACACGGCACTGTACTAGATTCTGCAGGGACACAAAGGTAGAGCCAAACACTCCGTTTTCAGAGAATTTCAGACCTAGAAAGGGCGACCAAGTTTTAACTTTTATCAGTTCCTTCTGCTAAAAGGCAAAGGTATATTCCTTGCCATGCTGTCCAACATGCCCCCTTCCAGGGTGGAGAGAAGATGGGTAGCTGGGCATCAATAAATACCTGTTGAATCAGTGAACCTATGTACTCATGTCATTTTTTTCTTTGTTCTAAAAATGTGTTTGTAACCAGTAAAGTGTCATAGAAACTGGCTCCTGAAGGGTGTACACACAAGAGGCATTACAGATGTTAAGTCAGACTTGCACTGTAGGTGGGGAACGCACACGTTTGCTTCAGTCCTGAAGACGTCCATCTTGCAGCCCAGGAGAACCAAGAGCTCTTAAGAATCATCCAGGCCTATATCTTAATCTTCTAAGGGATTAAGAATAACCGGTGAGAAGTTACATCCTGAGGTGATGCTCAAATTTTACTTAATGTACTGTTTTTTTCCTACTCATGCTACTCCTTAGTTATGACAAAAGAACTACCCAAAGACTTTGAGGGCAGGCTGAGGGGAATAAAAATGCAGATTCTTTCAATAGCCTACGTACATTTTATTTTTACACACACTACACTCGTTCAGGGATGTAGAACTTGCCCCAGTATCGCCCCTTCTGGGTCAGGTCATACGGGCTCAGTACTTTCCGTATCCCCAGCATGTTGGCAGTGGCTATGCGCTCAAAGGTCCAGGGGTTTTGGTTGTTTCGTTCTCGTTCCTCTTGATCTTTGCGCATCTTCTCTAGTGTCTCTCGGCTCACGGCCTTTGCTGGGAAGGGCAACTTGTGGGCAACCTGGTTAAGGAAACCTTTTACCTCTTCGAATTCACAACGGCCACCCATCTCTACTACAAGGCGGCCAGCCTTCACGGGTGTCACGTAGTGATCAATGGCACCTTTGCCTCCCCCCATGCGCTGCCCGACACTCTTGCGGGTGATGGGCTTGAAAGGGGCTGGCACTCGCCATATGGCAAACATGTTCTTGGTATCCATAGAGCGGTTGATTGTCAGGCGCATCATTTCAAAATGGCCCCAATGGAGGTAACCACCACCCAGTGCCTAAAAGTGAAAGGAGAATTAGATACATGTGGAGACTTAGATATCCTTTATGGGCTCTATTATTATGTCTCTTCTTTTTTATAGTGTGGCTTCACTGATACACTTGACAGTAAAAATACAAGTTCTAGTAAGTACCATGGAGGAAAAGCCTAGGGTACAATAAAGGGGAGTGAGGGTAGGCCCACTTCAATGGAGAGCCAGGGAAGGCCTCTTTGAGGTGACATTTAAAGCTGGGGCCAGAATAAGAACTAGCCAAGGGGAAAGAGAGGTGTGTGTGAGACAGAGGAATGGCTTATGTGGAGGCCCTGATACAGCAGAGGACTGATGAGTAGAAGCCAGTGTGGCTACTGCACAGTCAGGAAGGAGAGAGTGGGCATGAGTTCCTGTGAGGCTGGCAGGGGCTGATCATGCAAGCTGTAGGAGGAGTACTTTAGAACATCACTCTGGCTGCTTTATGGAAAATAAATCACAGTGCACACCCACATGTGTAGCTACTGACAGTAAGTCCTCATGGAAGCTACTCAGCAAGTAAGGAAACAGCTGGCCCAACTCTTAAGTCATGGATAGTTTTATTTTTACCAGAGGCTTGAAAAGATCTTAGTGTTTGATTATGGGGCAAATTACGTAGCCTCTTCTTCTCCTGCTTTTACATTATTTTTACTCTACTTAAAAAAAAGATATATAACTCAGATCTGTTTATTGGGTAACCAGTATCCCCTCTGCACATCAGTTTGTTAATTAATTTTTTGAGACAGAGTCTCTGCTGCCCTGGCTAAAGTGCAGTGGTGTCATCATACCTCACTGCAAACTCAAACTCCTGGGCTCAAGTGATCCTCCTGCCTCAGCCTCCTGAGTAGCCCAGACTACAGGCATGCAACACCATGCCTGTCTAATTTTTCTATCTTTTGTAGAGATTGGGGTCTCACTATGTTGCTCGGGCTGGTCTTGAATTCTTGACCTCAAGCGATCCTCCCACCTTGGCCCCCCAAAGTGCTGGGATTACAGGTGTGAGTCACCACCCCTGGTGCACGTCAGTTTAAAGAGCAACTTCTGGCAATTCTAAGAAAAACTGTAGAGGTAGGGACCAGAATTAATTCAAAGAGTATGAGACTTGTTAACCCGGGCTTGAAGCTGCTTGATGCTAAACTCACCAAGATTGCAAAATTGCCTTCTGTGAACTCAGTAGCTTCAGTGGAAGGTCCCCGTATGTCACGCAAGTTTCTAGGTTCTCTTCTTACTTTTGGCACAAGTGGTGCCCTTTCAACAAATTTCAGCTTGGGCCTTTCAGGAATAGAAACATCTAAAAGGAGCACAGACAATTAAGGGTAAGTAAAGCAACACATCTCAAAGGATCCATTTTCTTGCTAGAAAGATTTTGTAACAATCAGATGAAATTCTTAAAGTTACCACTGAACAATAATTCCACGGGTATATTACATTTTTCTTGTGGATGCTTTTAGCAACACTGGAATTTTTTTGGCTATGACAATGTTTCTAAACCTTTGAAGATAGAAAAGTTTTAACCTTTGAATCAAAACGCATTTGTTATTAATCACTGATCTTGTGCTCAATACTATAACAGGGACAATTTGGAAATCATTATTTCATTTAATCTTTAAAACAACTTGATAGCCTTGGCATTTTTTTAGGGCTTCCTTTTTAAAAATTTTCAGCTTTTTAAAATTTAACACAAATAAGTCAAAGGGTCAAATAAAACAAATATACAGCTCAGCCAATTATCAGAAAGTGAACACATGAACACACATCACTATCACCCAGGTCAAGAAACAGAACATTAGGTAAATAATATTTTTAATCTCCATTTTATGGAAGAGGAACCTGAGGCTTAGAAACATTTTATGATTTGGTCTAGGGTGCCATCCACTTAAACAGCAAAGCTACACGGCATGGTACTTAAAAAAAAATACATTATTGATTCTCTGGATGTTAATGGGGATAGTGGGAAGAATACTACATTGTACATGAAACTAAGTTCTTCAGCTCTGCCACATTTTTGTTGAGAAACTTACAACCTAGGAATCCTTTGATGAATGCTTTTAAAAAAATATATATGCAGAGGCTTTTCATACTGAAATCTGTGCAGAACCTACAATGTGCAACAGTGTGCTGAGTGAGGGTGGGTGAACACCACTTCAGTCCAGATACGTGACATCCTTATGATCTTTACTTGACAGTTAGGAATAGTGACAAGCATGGCTTTATCATGGAAACAAATATAAAACAGGCAACTTCAAGGAAATATCAAATTAGTAATATTAGTGGAAATATCAAATTATTACTATCACTATCAGAGTTACTGCCCCCCCTAGCTTCTAGGTGCAGTTACAAAGAACCTTATAATGCTTTCTCTCACCTGCAAGTCAAAACGTACTTAAAGAAAATACAGTAGTTTAACAATTATGTGCAGGAGACCCTCAGAGGTATAGGCCCCATTCATTTTTTGATGTTTTCCAGTATATTTAAAAAAATGATTAGATTTACAAAATTGTGGCTTACCTTCAATCTACATTTAACCAATTAATTCTTTTCAATAATATTGTTAAATGACTGCATAGATGTAATCTTATTTGGAGAAAACACCGTAAGATCAGATTTGAGGCTAGTTAGCCCTGGCTGAGTGGACCATGGGCCAATAACCAGTGATAGGCTTTAGGGGAGCTATCCCATCAGACGTTTGCTCCATAAAAGCAGGGGCCTATTTTGTTCTTTGGTTTATCTCTAGTGCTCGGAACACTGCTTGGCAATACATCCTCAATACATATTTACTGAAAGAGTGAATGGGGATATGAAGCCCAAGAACACTCCTATGACTTCTCCCACTTTCTGCTAAGTTCCATCAGGAAAAAGACTTACAGACAGGAAAAAGAAAAGCTCTCACCTTCAAAAGTTGGCACTGGGAGCAGCGTCTTTATACCAGCGCTGGCGGGCAGGGCTGCCCAAGAATCTACAAAAACAAACCCAACGTCAAACCGGGGCCTGGTACAACCTGGGCCAGAAATACTTACTCCTGATGGAGGTGTTTTATGAGGTGTGCGACGCAGGTTCCACTAAATGGGCTCCCAAGCGCAGGCCTCCAAAGAGCCAGTCCGGCTCCATGGGCGGCGACGCCCTCGCCCCCCGCCCCGCGCGGTCGTGATCCTTTTGCACGAATCCCTACGGTGCAGGGGGCGGCAGGATAGTGCAGCCCCTAACCAGCGCTTCAGCAAGCACATGCAGAGCCTTCTTTGTTAGGAGACATAGCATGGGCGGTGGGAAGGAAAGGGGGAAAGTCTTCTTTAGGGACCAAAAGGGACTCCTGACCTGACAAGGGCACCCGCAGGAGCGGCGCTCCGGCGCGAGCCAGTAGCTTCCACATAGTCGCGCGCGTCTGTCCGCCCCACTCTCCCTACAGCGACAACATTGGTTTCCTTCTCCCGGATAGGGAGAGACGCTCTAGAGCCTCGCGAGAACTGGCTCGAGACACTGCTTACTGGGGCCGGAAGTAGTGCTCTCGCCGGTCCACTCCGCAGAGAGGCTCGACGGAAGCGGAAGAAATTGGTGCCTCGGAGCTTGGGTTCCGGTGCTGGTGTCGGAGGCTCAACTACCCTTCCGTCCATCCATGTCAAGGTGCTCCGATGACGTTCTAGAGTTCGCTTTCCAATCCCCGGATTGCCCGTAGACAAGGGCGGCAAGGCCGGAGTTTTCTCTGCGGAATACAACTGTTAAAGCTTGCAGTTAGCTTAGCAAGTGGGTCCTTTCCTGTTCACTGCACTAAGCCCTCTTTTTCTAGGGGGCCCCCCAGAGGCATTAGGAAAATACCACAGATTTGTCACTGGTTTAACATTTACCGAGCACTCGCAGTGAGCCAGACGCTGAGTGCTTCATTGTACTTAACTCCTTCCGACAAATCCGTTAGATAAGTTATTATACTTACTTTGCAGATTCCATCCTGAGGGTGAAGTGATTTAACTTTCTGTCACACAGCAGGGAAAGGGTACAGTCAGGATTTAAGCACAGTCTGTGTGATTCCTGAGATCCCAGTGAATGGACAATCATAAGTTGATATCAAGTTAAAATGAAATATTATATAATTATTCTGGGAGACTGTTGAGCAAATCATTTTTATGGGCCTGAAGCTTTCTAATAATTAGGATGAGAGAATATTTTTCCAAGCTTGTAGGACACAGAGGCGATTAGCAAATTGAGACTCATGTCTGTTGTACTTAAATCATACTAAATCTGTGTGGCCTCTCCCCCCATGGATTAATATCACAAATAGCAACAAATAAAACCTGGAAAGCTTACAAAGGTACTGGGAGAACTCTATTTACAATTTCATGCACTTGATTATCTGCATACTGAATCTGCATCGAAAGAGTTAATGGACTGAATTACAGCTAATCATTTCTATCCCAAGATTGTTTTTGCTATTCGGGGTCTTTTGTGATTCCATATGAACTTAAGGATTGTTCTTCCTATTTCTGTGAAAAATGCGATCTCTATCAAAAGAATCTCTATCTCTCTTTTGATAGAGATAGCATTGACTCTTTACATTGCACTTTTTGGGTCTTTTGAAATAAACAAGAATGCAGAAGTTTTAGGGTACTGAAAGACTTAGAGACCAACCAAAGGGTGATTTTACTGCCACTTTATTTTTTCACCCCAAACGACAGTACACAATATTCAATTTGAGATTTTTTTTTTTTGAGACAGAGTCTCACTCTGTTGCCCAGGCTAGAGTGCCGTGGCGTCAGCCTAGCTCACAGCAACCTCAAACTCCTGGGCTCAAGTGATCCTTCTGCCTCAGCCTCCCGAGTAGCTGGGACTACAGGCATG
>CAUYRT010036959.1:0-17653 GCA_963574885.1 Lepilemur ruficaudatus | reverse complement strand
GATTTATTCTTTTGCCTGTGTATATCTGGCTGTTTCAGCACCATTCATTGAAAAGACTATTGTTCATCCATTGTATTGCCTTTGTTCCTTTGTCAAATATAAAAATTCTAGAAGAAAATGTTGGAAAAACTCTTCTAGATATCAGCCTAGGCAAAGAATTTACGAAAAGAGCCCAATGGCAATCACAGCAGCAATGAAAATAAATAAATGGTACCTGATCACACTAAAAAGCTTCTGCACAGCCAACGACCTAATCAATAGAGCAAACAGACAACCTACAGAATGGGGGAAAATATTTGCAAGCTATACATCTGATAAAGGGCTAATAACCAGAATATACAAAGAATTCGAGCAAATAAGCCAGAACAACCAACAAACAATCCCATTTAAAAGTGAGAAAAAGATATGAACAGAAACTTTTCAAAAAAAATGGACAAATGGCCAATAAACATATGAAAAAAACGTTCACTGTCACTAGCCGTCAGGGAAATATAAATTAAAACCACACTGAGATATTACCTTATCTCAGTTAAAAGAGCTTTTATTAAAACACTCCAAAAACAATAGATGTTGGCGTGGCTGCAGAGAGAAAAGAACACTTATACACTTATGAGGGACTGCAAATTAGTACAACCTCTATGGAAAACAGTATGGAGTTTCCTCAAGGAACTAAAAGTCGACCTATCATTTGATCCAGCAAATCCCACTACTGGGTATTTTATCAAAAAGACACCTGCACTCAATTGTTTATTGCAGCAGAATTCGCAATTGCAAAGATGTGGAATCCACCCAGATGTCCATTTATTCCTGAGTAGATTAACAAAATGTGGATATATTTGCTATGGAGTACTACTCAGCCATGAAGAAAGATGAGTTAAGGCCTTTTGCAACAGTTTGGTTGGAATGGAGACCATTATCCTAAGTTAAGTATTTAAGGAATTGAAAAACAAACATCACATGTACTTGCTATTACATTGGAACTAACAGATGAGCACATATGTGCACAGAGGGAAGTAAACTCAATGGAAATCAAGCAGGGGTGGGCAGTGGGGAAGAGGGGATTGTCAAAAACCTACTAACTAGGTACAGTGAACACTATCTGGGTGATGGGCACATTTATAACCCTGCCTCAAGCATAACAAAAGCTATCCATATGACCAAAACATTTTTACCCCCATAATATTTTGAAATAATAATAACAATACTGATAATAATCAATTAACTATATGGATCTACATCTGGGCTCTGTGTTTTTGTTCCATTGATCTATTTGTCTATTCTTTTGCTAGTAACACACTGTCTTGATTACTGGAGCAATATAATGAGTCTTGAAGTAGCGTAATATCAATCTTCCAACTTTGCTCTTGTTGTTCAATATTTTGTTGCCTATTCTGGATCTTTTGCCTCTTCATATAAACTTTAGAATCATTTTGTCAATATCCACAAAATAACTTGCTGGGATTTTGATTGGGATTTTGCTAAACTTATGGATCAAGTTGGGAAGAACTGATAACATGACAATATTGAGTCCTCCTATTCATAAACAAGGAATATCCATTTATTTACTTTCTTTGTTTTTCTTCATCAGAGTTTTGGGGTTCTTTTCATAAATATTTTGTACATATTTTGTTAGATTTATACTTAAGTATTTCATTTATCTTAGTGCTAACGTAAAAGGTATTACATTCCTTATGTTTCCGATTTGAGGATTTTTTAAAAATAAGAATTAGATATATTCAAGGTGCACAATGTTCTGTTTTGATATATATACACACAGTAACCTGATTATTACAGTTAAGCTAATTAACATATTCATCTCTTCATGGATACTTTTTTTTGTGGTAAGTGCACTGAAGATCTAATTTCAGCAAATATTAATTAGATAATGGAGTATTATTAACCATAGTCCCCATGCTGTACATTAGATGTCTAGAATTTACTCATCCTAATAATTAAAACTTTGTACACTTTGATCAAATAGAGAAATGTAGATTATATTATATATATATATTTTTATTTAAAATCCCACTTGTTCATTGATGGTATACAGAAAAGTTATTTATTTTATTTATTATACCAAGGTTGTGTATCCTGCAACCTTGGTACAATAACTTATTAGTTCCAGTAGGGAACTAATAAATTTATGTATTATTTTTATGTATTATTTTCAATTTTCTATTGACCAGCACGCCATTTGCAATCAAAGATACTTTTATTTCTTTCTTCCCAATCTGTATCCTTCCTTTCCCTCCCCTTCTCTTCCCTTCCCTTCCCTTCCCTTCCCTTCTTCTCTTCTCTTTTCTTTTTTTATTACATTATCTAGGACTTCCAGTATGATGTTGAAAAGCAGTAGTGAGAGCAGAAACAATTGTCTCATTCTTGATCTTAGTGGGAAAGCTTCAAGTTTCTCACTACTGCATTAAATAGGATGTTAGCCAAGAGGTTTTTGTAGATATTATCTACAAAAGTTGAGAAAGTTTTCTATTCCTAGATTACTGAGAGTTTTTATCATGTGTCATGGTTGGATTTTTGTCAAATGCTTTTCCTGTATCTATTGATATGATCATGTGATTTTTCTTTATGTTGATGTGATTGATTACATTAATTGAGTTTCAAATGTTGAACCAACTTTACATCCCTATGATAAATTCCACTTAGATGTAGTGAATAATTCTTTTCATACATTGTTTTATACAATTTGCTAATTTTATTGAAGATTTTTTTCATCTATGTTCATGAGAGGTATTGGCCTGGAGCTTTTTCTTTGGCAATCTCATTGCCTGTTTTTGGTATTAAGGTAATGATGGCCTCACAGAATGAGTTAGAAAGTATTCCCTCTACATCTATCTTCAGGAAAAGATCTGAAAGAACTGGTACAACTTCTTCTAAAATGTTTTGCAGTATTCACCCATGAACCAATCTGAGCCTGGCGCTGTTTGGATTGTCTGTTTCTTTGCTGTGAGTTTTGATAGATTGTGTTGGGATAGATAGACATATTTCCAGGAATTAATCCATTTCATATAGGTTACCAAATCTGTGGGCATAGTGTTGTTCATAATGCCATTTTATTATCCTTTCAATGTTCATGAAATTTGTAGTGATGCCCCCTCTTTCACTTAAGATATTGGCAATTTGTAGTCTCTCACTTTTTGTTTTCAGTTAGCCTGGTGAGAGGTTTATCAATCTCATTGATCTTTTCAAAGAACCAGTTTTCACCAATTTTAATTGATTTTTGCTCTAATTTGCATAATTTTTTCTTTTACCTACTTTGGATTAATTTTCTCTTCCTTTTTTTCATTTCCTAAATGCCAGTTTAGGTAGTTGATTTTAGATATTTTGTCTCTTTCAATATATGCATTCAGAGTCACAAATTTCTCTTCTTTTGTTGCATCCCACAAATTTTGATATTATATTTGCATTTTTACTTAGCTCAAACTTTGACTAGGTGATATCTGTAAGTGTTTAGTCTTCACATATTTTGGGATTTTTTATTTATCTTTCTGTTATTGGTTTCTAGTTTATTTTCACTGTAGTCTGAGAGCAGTCATTGTATGATTTCTACTTTTAAAATGTGTTTTATGGCCCAGAATGTGGTCTATCTTGTGTATGTTCCATGTGATCTTGAAAATGTGTATTCTGATGTTGTTCTATGAAGTAGTCTATAGATGTCAATTATTTCCACTTGATTGATGGTGTCGTCTTCAACTATCTCCTTATTAGATTTATGCCTACTGGATCTGTCTATTTCTGATAGAGTGGTGTTGAGGTTTACAACTATAATAGATTCATCTATTTCTTCTCACAGTATTATCAGTTTTTGCCTTAGGGATGTTGATATTTTAATATTAGTTTAAATTTTATATCAACCTGAAAATTTCATTGGTTTTTCCCCAAAATTTTTAGAATTGTAAAAGTTGTGATATATCTGAAAAAGTATAATCTTGTGAATTGCAATTTCTACCTTTATTCTGCTTATACAACTTTGTTTTTTAAAACCTATTCTTGTGAGTTAATTTTAATTAATGGGGTTAATAAAATGCTAAAATTGCAATTTAGTTATAGCAGAGAGTATGTGAGATTGTGTGGGCCTTTGTGTGTATGTGTGTGTGTGTTTGTGTGTGTCATACTGTCATGATATTCTGGGGACTATTCTGATACCAACAAATGCTAATTCTGTTTTTCACATAATGGCAAAATATTATGGTGAATCTTAACTGAAATAGCTTCTTTTTGTACTAATAGAGCATATAAATGTTTGGGGACAAGGCATTGAACATTGTTAAACTCTATTTAGATGTATACAATTCCAGCATCTGTGTTTTCCATAGGCATCTCTGATTTTTGTGGTACTGCTAAAGTATCTCCAAATTCAGATAAATATTGAAGAATGGGATTTAAGAGAAAAAAAGAAATTGCTGAATTAAGACTTCACACCTATTTTTTTTATTGTAATAGTAATCAGTCTTTTTCTGGCTTCCTGCCTGAAGCATTTGTTTAGTTAACAGCCTGTGACATTCTAATAATGTGAAACTTTTTCAAGAGACAAAAAAAAAAGGGCTAACAAATGACTTTACAGTAATAGTAACAAATATTAGCTTTGCCTAGCTAAGCTTGTGCCTCAAAAATCTATAATCATATAGGATTTTCTTAGAATCGACATCCAACCTTTCAAACATGCATTAAAGTGTATATGGTCATTCCATCATATCTGATATCTAATGATTATTTTTTTAATTGAAGCATATTAGTTTCAGGTGTGTAAATTATGATCATAATTTATTGGTTCAATGCTCAACACTATAATATTTCCCAGTGTTGATATGAAATTTCCCTAATATTCATACTTCAAATTCAATCATTTATCATAGAAATTTTTTGATTCCTACTTAAATATTTTTGCAAATAATGTCACGTGCATACAGAGAGGTAATTCTTTTCCTGATAGAATCTTCTTCTATATAGAGATTTATTAGAGACTTAGTAATCATTGAAGTAACTAAATGTCCCAATATTGAAGTTCCATTTTGTAAATTCATTGGAAGAAAAGAAACATCTAAAATCTACTAAGGAATTAGAAAGATTCTATATCAAAGATTATCTTCTGAAGAACTATGTTGTTGAGTAGAGTCAGAAGGTATGACTAGAAAAAAAAGAGACTAGAAATAGAGAGGGAAAGGCAAAACGTGGAGAAAAGAGAAATAATTTCACCCTAGAGTGTATTTATTTATTTTTACACTAAAAAGAATATCTCATAATGTCATGAAATACTTATTTATCACTGTTGTGTCACTGTCACATGTCTACTCCTTTCCATCTCAGTCTGCTGAGTCTGGACTGCTCTGAGGCTGATATATGTATTTTTCTATAAGTCAACTTGAATAAAACCACTGGGAAAGATACTTAACAATACTATTTTCTTTAGAGCACAGACTAGAACTAAGGACTTTTTCTATAAATACACATGAATTTGCTACAGTTGCTTAATGTTGTTGATCACATGGCCACCAATATCTAGTTATCTCCTTTATGAAATCTGGCAAGGACTCACCTCACAAGTGAAACTGTTAAAGGAGATACTTTCTCATCTGCATAGATTTTCTAGATGCCATTCTAGATCTAGATGCCTTGGCCGTCTTTTTTATACTTCACTTGTTTTCTGTGTGTTGCCTTCAAGTTTTGCAGTTAGTTTAAAGCCATGAGGGCTGGTGATGCTTTTTTTTTTTTTTTCCTGTTTATGTAGTGCTTACACACAGAGGGCTGTTAGTAAAACTCTTCTGCACTCTGCAGGATGCAGCTCCCTCCACAATTTCCTTTCTTTATCACTGTCTTTGAGAAGTAACATTAACTGCCACCCTTCATAAGAAAGAGGTGTGTGTTGGGTGTGAAGTGGCTCCTTTCATTTTCTAGTAGCTTTGGTTTTCTTTCAGGGTTTCCCAGATCATGTTTATGTATTTTCTCTTCCTCTTTGATCTTTTTTTGGGGGAGGAAGGGGAAATCTTGTCCTCCTTGTTATTTTCATTTTTATCCATTTTATCTTCTATTTTCTCTTTTCCATTAGGATCTTTATTATTATATATAAGCTTATTTCAGTCACTTTTTCTCACTTCTTGACATGGGAGTTTCCAATTGCAGGCGCCCCATTTTGATCCTCTGCTTGGCAGGCTTTCACTCGTTGATACAATTTTTACAATTTCGAAGTGTTTTTAAGCCAATACGTCTGCTTCTGTGCTACGCATATTCTGTACCCAGGATCCCTGTCTTTCATGATTATGTGCTGTAATTTTTGAGGGCAAAATGTGTGAAGCTTTTGCAGAGGCTCAAAATGTTAGATGTGGCTTTTTCTTCCAAGCAAGTGAGTGATAATAACTGTTTATCTCTCAGGGAGCTAAAATTTGGAACTAAGGAGGGAGCTTGCTTCCCATGAATAATTTAAGCCAAAAGGGAAAAAGAGAACAAACATAACATCTCATTCTCAAGAAGCATTTAATTTTATGGTTTGGAAAAGCAAAAGTCTCAAGTCCACCACAAAGCATAGTGTCTGTTGTCAAACACCCTAACTGGCCATAGTTTATATATATCATACACATATGCATGCGTGTGAGCATGCATGCGTGTGCACACACACACACTTTATCTTCAAGACAGAAGGCAAAGAAATATTGACTAAAAAGAAGCAAATTAATACAGAGGAAGAGTTGTTACAGGAAACTTAAGGCTTACAAACCACTTACAACCCTTTAGCTTTCTTTTGTAGTGTTTTTAAAACTTTAGTAAATATTTTCCATCTAAATTCATAGAGATAACTGATGCACTATTAATATAAACTCTCCTAACCACTCGGAGCTAATATTCTTTACAAGAAGTTTTAAGTGAGTGGAATAGAACAGTTATAAGGTAAAATTCAGGTTCTAATAACGTAAAGTAGTTTCCATTTAAGTAGCATTTATTCATTGTCAGTGTTAAATAGTCTCACAGAAATGCAGTGAACAAGTTTTGGACTCAGGTACCTAGATGACCAAGAGCAAATGCACCTTTTTAATTGTGGATTTGGGGGATTTAAGGATGTTAATATATATGAAATGTATTCTGTAAACAAAATGTTATTCCATGTATTTATTTTTCTACGTAGTTAATTGTTCTCTACTCTGAGCTACTATAGGTTTAATAAATAAGATGTAACATACTACTTCATTGTTTTAAGATGCATAGTTTTTCTAAATTTTAAAATCTCTGAAAATGGGATACATTCTATCTATTAATATCATGCAGCCCAATATATTTAGCATTTGTATTCTTTTTATGTATTCATAAGAATGATACATGACTTTTGAAAGTCAAACAAATCTTTAAAAAACATTCAATAAATATGAAATAAAAATATAAGTGATCTGAAAACATTATATAGAATTTAATTGAAAGCATATATTTTTATTTTTTAGATGTAGATAAAATAATAGTGTCTTACCTTCCATTATGTCTCAAATTAAATGAAAAATGATAGTTTCTAGCTTATATAGAACAAAATCTAGCTCCCAACATTTACTAATTTGGAGAGATTCCATTTCTTATAATTTTTTTTTAAAACATAAATTACTATATTTTAAGCTAATGTGAATCTTTAAAAATCTATGTTCATAATAAATATCTATTTTAAAAATTTCATCTATAAGTTACTATTAAGCTGGAATTTTCATTTTTATGAAATCAAAAGATAATTTCCAGTCTTATATTTAAGTCCTTAAACCATCTTGAGCTTCATTGAGAGACACGGACTCAGTTTCATTTTTCCACATATGGCTATCCAATTTTTCCAGCATCATTTATCGAATAGGGAATCCTTTCCCCAGTGTATGTTTGTGTCTGCTTTTTTGAAAATCAGTTGGTTATAGGTATGTGGTTTTATTCCTGTGTTCTCTATTCTGTTCCATTGGTCTCTGTGTCTACTTTTGTACCAATACTATGCTGCTCTGGTTACTATAGCCTTGTAGAATAACTTGAAGTCAAGTGATGTGGATGCCTCCAGATTTTATCTTTTTGCTTAGGATGGCATTGGCTACTCAGATTCTTTTTTTAAAAAAATTTACTACAGACTGTTTTTGATTCCATATGAAATTTAGGATTGTTTTTCCCAATTTCATAAAAAAAAATTGCATTGTAATTTTGGTGGGAGTTGCATTGAATCTGTAAATCAATTTGGACAGTCGGGGCATTTTGACAATATTGATTTTTCCAATCCATGAGCATGGAATGTATTTTTATTTATTTGTGTCATCTGTGATTTCTTTCATCAGTGTTTTGTAGTTCTCCTTGTAGATATCTTTCACATCCTCAGTTCAGTGTATTCCTGGGTAGTTTGTTTTCCCTGTAGCTATTGTAAATGGTGTCATGTTCTTGATTTGACTCTCAGCCTGACTGTTATTGGTGTATAGACATGCTACTGATTTGTGTACATTAATTTTGTAACCTGAGACTTTACTGATATATTTATCAATTCTAGGAATCTTTTGGAGGAGTCTATAGGGTTGTCTAGATACAAGATCCTATCATCAGCAAACATAGATAGTTTGATCTCCTCTTTTCTTAGTTGGATGCCCTTTATTTCTTTTTCTTGCCTAATTGCTCTAGGACTTCTAGTAGAAGAAAATGCAGGAAACACTCTTCTGAACATTGGCCTAGACAAAGAATTTATGACTAAAACTCCCAAAGCAAATACAGTGACAACAAAAATAAATAAATGGGACTTAATTAAACTAAAATGTTTCTGTACATCAAAGTAAATAAGCAACAGAATAGACAACCTACAGAATGGGAGAAAATATTTGCAAACTATACATCCAACAAAGAATAATATCCAGAATCTACAAGGAACTCAAACAAATCAGCAAAACAAAACAGAACCAAACACCAAATAACTCCCTTAAAAAGTGAGCAAAGGGCATGGACAAATTTTTTCCAAAAGAAAATATACAAATGATCAACAAATATTTGGAAAACGGTATAGAGATTCTTCCAAGAACTAAAAGTAGACCTAATATTTGATCTAGCAATCTTACTATTAGGTATCTATACAAAGGAAAAGAAACCATTGTATCAAAAACACACCTGCACCCAATTGTTTATTGCAGCACAATTCACATTTGCAAAGATATGAAATCAACCTAAGAACCCATCAACTGATGCGTGACTAAAGAAACTGTGGCATGCACATACATACACACACACACACACACACACACACACACACACCTGATGCAGTACTATTCAGCAATAAAAATGAATGCAATAATTCAATGCATTAAAAAATGCATTGAATTAATGCATTCAAAAATGAATGCAATAAAAAATGCTGCAATAATGTCTTTTGCAGCAACTTGGATGGAACTGGAGACTTCCTAAGTGAAATCTATCAAGAACAGAAAAACCAATATAAGATGTTTTCACTTATAAGTAGGGATTAAACTATGGGTATATATGGTCACACAAATTGATATTGTGGACACTGGAAATTAAGAAGAAGGAAAGATGAGAGTGAAGTGCGGGATTAAACATTACCTATTGAGTACAATGTACACCTTGGGGTGACATGTACACTAAAAGCCCTGATTTTACCACTATACAATCATCCATGTCACAAAACACACTCGTACCCCCTAAATCTAACTAAATAAATAAATACTATTCTACACGGGATGCAATCATTTACATAATTTAACAAATATTTAGTATAGCAGAAAAAAATATTAAAGATTTACTTACTCTGACTTTGAAGGTACCATAGGTTGTAACTCAAATATCTCACTATTTGGTATGGGATTTTAAAATTAGGATCACTTTATAGCACAGAGAATTATCACATGGGTAAATTTAACTCTTTCTCTTGTGGTAGCTACATTATGCTTCAGCATTAGCTTGAAATATTTTAATCAGTGTATTTGATGAACAATTTTATTACATGGTTCACATTTTAACAAATACGTTTTAAAATCCTTGATGCCACAGTCATCTCTTCAATGGGAAAAAATATCCAAAAAAAAAAAAAAAATTCTTCATACCTAAAAAGTTACTTTCCTTTGTTTTGTTCACTATTTAAATTCTCATTTCTCTTGAATTCTCAAATTGGTAAAAATTATTTAGAAGATTGATAAAATTAAATATTTTGGATCTAAATCCATTTAGCTCATATTTCCATGTCTGTTGTAACAGTGAGTTTTGAATAATAATAAATGAAGTTCCCAAGATGAGTTTTACTCATACGAGAAAGGAGTTGGCTATAGCTCACCTTGGACAGATGGCTAATGAATGCCTTTACTTTAGAACTCCATGGTTAGTCTCATTCAAAGTGATGGCCGCTTCCTATTTTTGTATATGACTATCAGCTACCATGGGACAATGACAATTAGAAGCAGCAGGATCTCCAGGTGTGTCTCTGTAATTAACCAATTGTAGAGTGTTTATATAAGCAATACATAAAGGTGTCTTTTTTTATCCAATAGTAAATACACTCAGGACATATTATTTTCTAAATAAATAAACATAATAGCCAATGCAAATTAAAAGAGTATTTGAAAGAAAAACACTTTCATGCAGACTCCATAGGTAGCACTGAGGATATTTTCTGTGTAACATCATGAAATTGGTAAAGCTGTGGAATCAAACTCAAGAAAGGCAGTAGGTCCTGAGAGGTGATGGCCAAAGCCTTAGGACAGGGAACTGCTGACACACGGACCCATCAGGGAAAGCGCCACAATTTATTTTTCACTCTCTTTCAGTTTTAAGTACCTCTGAACAATAGGGAACATAAAAATGTAAAACTGAAAATGTTTTGGCCCTACCTATTTTTTAGAAATCGAGCATATTGAGTGGACAGTCCCTGTTATGGTCTGAATTTACTGTCCGTGGAAAATCCCCTTGGGCTTCAGCTTGTGCGACTGGGGAGCATTACCAACTGTAAAAATGAGCACCAAAGGACAGCTGCCTTGCACACATCTAATATGTATTTGCAAATTTTCAATGGAGAGCTTGACAGTATCGAATGCAAAAAGGTCTCAAATATCACCTCAGGAGGTCTAGATCTAAAACCCTAATTATAATTGGTCACTTTGCTGCAGGCTCAGCTTTACTTGGTGGTATTTAAAGATTCCACAAGTGAGTGCCTTAGAGTATTCTGTATAGAAATTAGATCTCAGAATGTTCAAAATCATAATTTTTTTCAGTCTTTTAAAAAAATTATTTACTTTTTAAATTGACAAGTGGAAATGTATAAATTTATGTTACACAAAATGATGTTTTGATATTTAGACAAATAATTTCAAAAGATTAATTGTGGTAGGGGAAGTCCTCCCTGTACCGAAGCAGGTACTGTACCTGGGCTTGTCAATTATTTCAGTGTATTTAATAAACAAAGCTGCTTTTTAGACAATATATCAGTTTTAAAGATGAAGAAACAAACCCATAGACATTAAATATTTTTCATTCACACAGACAGGAATTTTAGTTTGCTCAGTAAACAAACAAGGAAAGATGTTACTAGTGCTAGACTAGCCCCACCCCCAGCCCCAACTAGATGGAGGAAGGTGATAATGTGTTCATTTTTGCATTGCATGTCCCATCTCTTCAACTTGTCACAGATATTGAGGAGTAACCCTAGCTAAAGCAGTTATATGCTTACTTCCTCCCTTTAATAAATCGTAAGAACTTTCTTCTCTCCCTAAGTCACTTATATATGTGATTATTACTGACAATCATAAATATAATTTCACTGTAATAATTTAGATAATTTTCCAGTATTCTGTTCATAATTTTGTTTCTTAAACTCTAAGTTATCCAGGAAGCTTATACTTTTAATGAAAATAAAAATAATTTTTAAGGTATTTGTTGTTGTGTTTAGTAGTATTTAATCCCTTTTTAATAGAACTGACTGAAGAGGATTAACACATGAGAAATGAAATGAATATTAAACACATACGAAAAAATAAATAGCTTTGTCACTGAAGAGCTGAATAAGAGTAAATACATTAAAATGGCAAAAAATATAGTGACATTTCACATATTCTTTCCAATTCAACTTCAGATATAAACAGTAAGTTTAAAATGTGATTTGTGGAAAAGGTTGCAGATAAAGGAAAGACATTAGTTTAGGTGAATGATACTCTTTATAGTTGTAAAAAAAAATAGCTTTTCAAAGTAATTTAACTCAATCAATAAAATTATAGATCAAATGCTATGTGTAGTTGGATGTGCTGGTTGAGGTGCTTGATTACCCAAATTTGGCAAAGGAATAGACACAGTTTCCTTGTATTAATAAATATTTCTTTGGTAAAATTAAGACAGTTAGAAGATATTGCTACTGCTACTATTACTGCTGCTGCTACCACTGCCACTAGCCGACACATCTAGAGTTTTTACCTTGGACAGGCCTTGTGAAGAATTTTATGTAGCTCTTTTAATTATTAGCTCTTTTTATCTTTGTACTAAAATCACTTGATAGTTACCATTATTATCCCCCCTTTAAATATGATAAAACTAAATGCAAAGGTGGTTTGAACTCAAGATTATATAGGCTTCCCTGATGCCAGAGACTCTGCTCAACCAATATAGCATAGTCATAACGTTTCATCATATTATATACTGGATTATTGATATAATACTGGGACTAGAATGATAGTTGCCTCTTCTGTCCTAAGTGACATTAGTGTGCACCCCATGAGTTTTGCTGTCAGAAATAACCATACTTAATTTCTAGATCTGTCATCTACTATATGTGTATTTCTAGGAAGAAATTAAGCTTTCTGAGCCTCATTAACAACATAGTGTAAAAATCATACAATATCAATCTTGGCACATGGGAGAAGCTTCAGAAATATTTGTTGACTAAATTATTAAGTTCTCTTATGTTCTTCAGAAAAGGAAGAATGAAGTCAATCAACTTTGTACCTAATATCTCTATTATATGCCAACTTTTACAGGTATTAAATAATAATTATTATAATAAGGTTAAGACTAACATTTAGTGATTAGATATTTTATTTATAACAACTACTTTTTGAGGTAGGCACTATTATTAACTAAGGATTGGAGAACTATGATTTTTCAAACTTTTGGGTCAGAAACAAGTGGTCTGTGAATCCACACAGGTGTCAGGTACACTCTTCTGCCCCCACCCGCCAGCTGCACATTAGAAGAGCAGGCTACCCAAGAATGAGAAAAAATGAGATGACTGCCCTGTTTTCACACTCTTTCTTCTGTTCCAGAATGTTAAAAGAGTCCTCCACAAGCAGTTTCTTTACCAACAAAATCTTTCATTTACAGCTCAAGACAAAATATCTTCATCATTCCTGTATCTTCAATAACATTGCTGTTGTCAAGGGAAACCTTATTGATTCTAAAACTCTTAGATGATTTTCATTTATTTTCCTTGTATTCTCTTGACATTTGATGTTTTTGGTCACTCTTACTTTCTGAACCCTCTCTTCTTCCTGAATGACATGCTCTGCTGTTCTTTCCCTAGTATCCTTGCCTGTTGCATCTTAGCCTCTTTCATAGACTCTTCTCAGTTTGTCCTTCAAAGTCAGGGCTCCATCCCTGAGATGCTTCTAGTATTACAAGATCTCTCTAGATGACACTATCCATTTCAAGTAACTTACCATTTATGTTCTGCAATCTTCAATATCACTTTTTCTATTCCCAATTAGTCTTCTCATCTCCAAAGACATCATATTTTACCTCTACTCATTTATTTTTCATTATTCTGCAGACATTTGCAACTCAATAGGTTTAAATGAAAAGCAGCATTTTCTCCCCCTACCTTCCTTTACTGCCAACTTTGCTTCTTTGTTGATATCCTGATCTCAGTGAACACCTGGTTATCAACCCAGCTGATGAAACAGAAAACTTAAGAATTATCCTTGAATCTATCCTTCAGAATTTACATTCAAATCAACATACACCATTTGTTCTACATCCTTACTAACTCTTAAATTCAGCCAAATTCTTTCTTTTTTCTTTTTTAACTTTAGTTCAAGCCCCATCTTTCTGGCCTGTAAAACTCTTCAGGAAACTTTTCTTCCCAGTCTTGACTTTGCTTTCTTCAGTTCATTCTGTACTTTGTAGACATAATAACCTTCTAAAGCTTAGATTTGACATAAATAACTATTGTGCTTAAAATAATGGCTTACATTTGAGATGAATTCCTAATCCCTTAGAATGCTAGGTGTTTTAAAATCTTATTTCATTTTTCTGAATCATTCTTATCTACCTCCATAACTGGAATTTTTGCCAATGGTTAATGCATTTCCTATACCCCTGCCACCCAAAGTGACTTGTAGTTGTACCAACTCGTCCAGCTCACTTAGCACAGGTTTTCTCTCGGGGTATAGTCTGCTCTTTTACCCAGCATCACCTGCCCCTTACCTAACCTCCTTCTTGGGCTGAGCTTTTCTGAACTTCAGGGCTCAGCTTGATCTTTTTGTTGCTTCTTTCCCGGAGGCTTTTCAGACTGTGCTCTCCATAACGAGAAGTGCTGCTCTGTTGTGCACTGGATTTCTCCCTTTTGTAGTTTACTCATCACACAATATTGGAATCTGCCTCCAACCTGAAGGCTCAAGAGTAGGACACGCATATCATGGTTCTTTGTAGCCCCAGCATTGATGAAAGTGTCTGGCACAGAGCTGAGTTTGACAAATATTTATGTAATAAATGAAAAAAGAATGTGCTAAAGAAAGCACCAAGTGACATCTGAATAAGTGTAATTGCTGCAAAGATACAGAAATGGCACTAATTAAGATATAAGTCAAATTGAATCAACACGTTAGAATAGCTTCTTTGGAAGAAATACATTCTGTGTTACAGGATAGAAGGGAAAGGAGCAGATAACAGGAAATAATAAAGGATCCATTGAAGGCACAGGGAGGAAAGGGAGGTACTGTCTCAGCTGTAGTAGCCAAGGTATTCACAATTACAAAGACATCACAAGATGTGGAAAGATATTTATTCCTGATTATTTCCCATCAAATATAACCCCTTTCATTTTGTTTTTCAATACATGTGCTCAGCTTTGTGAAAGAGATTCTCAATAAATATTAAGCTTTGAATCTTTTGAAGATCTCTCACTACACATTTCTGCTGTGAAAGCTGTCGGCACACAATATTTCCTGAAGATGACATGTTGCATATTATTCCCTAAATGATGGGAAGAATAATGTGGATATTTAAAACAAACAGAGCATGTTATTTTTATGTAATGCTTGTGTTACTTTTGTTTCATGCCTAGCTTCCAGACTTTAAAATCCAAGGAGAACACAAAACCTAATCTAGGATACTTTATTGTAAGAAGGTTAGTCAAGGAGTTCCTATAAATGGATGCATCTTCTGTTACCAGAAAAGGGCTCTCCTTTTTCCGTCATCACTTGCAATCCTAGGAACATTCTCCAACTTGATATGAAAGGTACTCAACTAAAAGTTGTAAAAACAGCCTCTCCTCAATGTCTCCATCCTATTTGATTATTTTAGGGAAAAGAAAGTCCACGTAATGCCCCTTTCTTTTAATTTCTTTGGCTGACCTCCAAAGTGTAGCTGTCAGCTAATGTTAGCTAAATAAGTATGAGCCATGGCCCAAGGCCCATTTACTGTCAGTCATATGGATGAGAATATGCCCCCTGTATTAGCACTGCTGAATGTCAGGAGTAGGGTCCATCAATATAATTCTATTCAGAATGATGCCCAAAGACTGTGTAAGGACATTAGGAACTGTTATAAAAACAGACACGAAAAGTTTTTGAATATACTCTCGTAGCTTAAGAATAATCTTACTCAAATACAATTCAATCTCACCTTATCCAGGAAGTCTTTTGTGATTAACCTCCTTGGCCATCTTCTCTACTTTACAACCTTAACTTGTATTTACTCATATTTAATATTTTGTCATTGTTTAATATTTTGCTCTGAAAAAGTAATCTTCTTTTGTGTGTGTGTGAGTGTACAACAGTTTGTGAAACCGTATATAAGTGTTCTAGCTCCTCATTTAGACTGTAGGCTGATTAAGGACAAGATTTCTCTCTTATATTTGTTTTCTATTTTTTATCATCTCTTTCTAGAGAAACTCATATACATTAATTTTCTGAGAGTACATGCTAAATAAAAATGTGAAAAAATATATTGCTTGTAATTATCAGATATGCTTAGTTCTATAAATTATCATAGCATTGGTTTCTTCCAATTGCCAAAACAAAAAGAAGCTAAGGAAAGCAATATCAAACAATATTTTCCAACTCATAGATTATCCCTCTGCATACATCATCTTTACTTATAATTATACAAGTATGGATTAAGTATAGATATATTTTAAGGAAAAAAGATATCTACATTCACTCTGCTAAAATTACTTTCTTAATATTAAAACATCATTATTAACAATTGAATCTTCAATTGTAAAACTATAATTAAATATATTATACTGGAACTTGTGACTTTCTGGATTTTCCCTCCATCAAAAAATGCACATAGTGTTTCTTGGTCATTCTTCTGTCTTCTTTTGAAAAGTTTCTGTTCATGTCCTTTGCCCACTTTTTGATAGGGTTGTTTGATTTTTTCTTACTGATTTTCCTAAGTTCTAAATAGATTCTAGTTATCAGCCCCTTATCAGATGTGTAGCATGTGAAAATTTTCTCCCATTCTGTAGGTTGTCTGTTTGCTCTCATGACAGTTTCTTTGGCTGTTCAGAAGATTTATAGTTTGATCAGGTCCCATTTATTTATTTTTTTTTGTTTCTGTGATTGCCTTTGAGGTCTTCTTCATAAATTCTTTCCCTAAACCAATGTCTAGAGTATGGAAGAGTATTTCCAATGTTTTCCTCTAGAATTCTAATAGTTTCACACCTTAGGTTTAAGTCTATTACCCAGCGTGAGTTGATTTTTGTGAGAGGTGAAAGGTGTGGATTCTGTTTCAGTCTTTTACATTTGGCTATCCAGTTTTCCCAGCACCATCTATGGAATAAGGATTCTTTTCCCCAGTGTATGTTTTTGTCTGCTTTGTCGAAGATTAGATGGCTATATGAGGATGGTTTTATATCTGGGTTCTCAGTTCTGTTCCACTGGTCAATGTCCCTATTCTTGTGCCAGTACCAAGCTGATTTAATTCCCATATCCTTGTAGTATAGTTTGAAATCTGGCAAATTGAGGCCTCCCATTTTGTTTTTATTGCCTAGAATTGCTTTTGCTATACTGGGTTTTCTCTGGTTCCATACGAAGCGTAAAATTATTTTTCCTAGATCTGTGAAGAACAATGTTGGTATTTTAATAAGGATTGCATTGAATCTGTAGATCATTTTGGGTAGTGTAGACATTTTAACAATGTTGATTCTGCTGACCCATGAGCATGGTATGGTCTTCCACCTGTTTACATCCTCTGCTATTTTCTTCCTCAGTGTTTCATAGTTTTCCCTGTAGAGGTCTTTTACCTCCTTAGTTAAATATATTCCTAGGTACTTTATTTTCTTTGTTGCTATTGTGAAGGGTATTGAGTCTTTGATTTGGTTCTCAATTTGACTGTTATTGTTAGGATTTTTTTTGAAGAACTTAAATTAGAAAGCACTGACCCTACTCAAAGGAGCTTAAAATTTAATATGAGAAATAAAGTATCCCAGATCATAAACAATAAT